>PVJN01062369.1:0-11035 GCA_004026805.1 Lasiurus borealis | reverse complement strand
TCTTCCTGTGCGGCTCGCTGCTGCTCTTCTGCACCATCACCTCCTACCTCATGCTCGGGCCCGTCTCGCTCATCGCCACCGTCTTCTACCTCCTGGTCACCCTGCTGATGGTGCGGCCGGCCGGTCCCCCGAGCGCCCGGGCTCTGCAATGGGGGGACCTCCGAGGGGACACGTTGCCTCGCAGGGTTCTGGATGGGGGTGGGGGGGGGAGAGGGCACCTTGGCTGCTTAAACTGCGAAAACTGGGCACAGACAGGAAGCGGTTCTCGGGTGACCTGCGCTCTGCGGGGTGCAGATGGAGGGGTCTCCCCCCGTGGTCCCCGGAAAGGGGCCTCTGGCGGTGAGAGGGTTAGGGTTCCCAAAGGCAGAGCAGTCAGACTTCTGTTCAGTCAGCCTCAGCCCGACCCCCAGGAGAGAAGGATCCCCCCCCTCAGCCCCCAGGATGTGCGATGCAGGACCTCCACGGCAGCGGTTCTCAACCTGTGGGTCGCGACCCCTTTGGAGGTCGAACGACCCTTTCACAGGGGTCGCCTAAGACCATTGGAAAGTGCAGATGTTTACATCTCGATGCATCACAGTAGCAACGTATCAGAGTTGGGGTGGAACTGTATGCAAGGGTCGCGGCCTTAGGAAGGTTGAGAACCGCTGCTCCAGGGGGCACATGGAAAGCCGGCGGAGGGGACCGAGGGTTTCATCCCGACGGGCCGTCGGTGCGGGGCTAACCGGCGCTTCTGCCCACGCCCGGCGCTTCCCCTCGGGAGCCCTCGCCTGCCCGCCTCCCACCGGCTCCCTGTGCCTCCCGGCTGCAGGCGCTCCTGACCCGCGTGGCCGTGAGGGGACAGGAGCGCACCTCCGAGGTCAGCGACCAGCGCATCCGGGTGACCAGCGAGGTCCTCACCTGCATCAAGCTGATTAAGATGTACACGTGGGAGAAGCCATTCACCAACATCATTAAAGGTACAGAGCGGGCTTTCTGCTCTACGCATATGGCCGTCCCCGTGGGCCACGCCACCCACCTTCTGGGCATTTCCTTCGTGCTCCGCGGGTGGTTCTGTGTTCTGTGGCGGATGTCCCCGTGGCCGACCACGGATGGTGCTGTGTTCCGTGGTGGATGTCCCCATGGCTGACCACGGATGGTGCTGTGTTACGTGGAGAACGTTCCTGTGGCCGACCATGGATTATTCTGTGTTCCATGGAGAATGTCCCCATGGCCAACCACAGATTATTCTGTGTTCCGTGGAGAATGTCCCCGTGGCTGGCCACAGATTGTGCTGTGTTCCGTGGAGAATGTCCCCATGGCCGACCACGGATTATTCTGTGTTCCGTGGAGAATGTCCCCAGGGCCGACCACGGATGGTGCTGTGTTCCGTGGAGAATGTCCCCGTGGCTGACCACGGATTATTCTGTGTTCCGTGGAGAATGTCCCCATGGCTGACCACAGATTATTCTGTGTTCCGGGGAGAATGTCCCCGTGGCCGACCACTGATGGTGCTGTGCCGAACGTCCTCGTGGCTGACTTGTGTGGGTCTCTCCTGCACCCGCAGACCTGAGGAGGAAGGAGAGGAAGCTGATGGAGAAGAACGGGTTCATCCAGAGCGTGAGTACCATCCTGCTGTTCCTGGCCCCCTTCGTGTCCACGCTGGTGGTGTACCTCACCTACGTCGCCCTGCAGCTGGAGCTCACCGTGTCCAAGGTACGGGGCCGGGCGGTTTTTTTTTTCTCTCCCCCACGACACGGACAGAAAGGTGTCTCCTGTGTCCTCGCCCAGCTCGTGCCCCTCGAAGACGCCAACGGCTGGCCAATAGGGACGAGGCACTGATTGTCATTGGCCGGCTTTTTGGGGGGCTCCAGCTTCCTGCCAGGTTCTCCCAGGACCTGGGGTGGCCCACAGCGGTGGGACGGAGGGGTGACGGACGTTAGGGGGCTCTGGGGAGCCGGGATGTGTCATTCACACCCCAGTGATTGGGGACCCTAAACCGACGCATTTCTCTGGGGAGCCCCCCCTCCCCAATACACTTGTAAATAATAAGGAGTCGTTTCTTCTGTCTTTCCCTTTGTGGCCTGACCCCGGCCGGCCCTGGGAGCGAGCAGGGACCCCCGTTCTTTGAGGAGAGGAGGGCAGGGGGCTGATCTTGGAGAGGCGGGCATATACGTAGTTGGGGAGGCCGTGGCCACAGCCAAAGCAGGAGGGCCTCCCGGGAGTCTGTAGGCGGGGGCTCCTCCAGACGCCCCGTCTCTGCCTGGCTGGGCCCGGGGGTCATCCAGTGCTCAGAGCGGCAGTCAGGCCTCTGGCATCTGTCTGAAGCCTGTGTCTCCGTTTGTATCTGCAGCCACGTTACTCCGCACCGGAGGATGCTTCCTCCCCAGTGACCTTTTTTAAATATATTTTATTGACTTTTTAAAAAAATATGTTATTGATTTTTTTTTTTACAGAGAGGAAGGGAGAGGGATAGAGAGCTAGAAACATGGATGAGAGAGAGAGACATTGATCAGCCGCCTCCTGCTGGGGATGTGCCCGCAACCCAGGTACATGCCCTTGACCGGAATCGAACCCGGGACCTTTCAGTCCGTAGGCCGACGCTCTATCCACTGAGCCACACCGGTTTCGGCCCCCCAATGATTTTTAAAGAGAGACTGGAAGGGCGGAGAGAGAGAGAGAGAGAGAGAGAGAGAGAGAGAGAGAGAGAGAGAGAGAGAAGCATTGACGGGAGAGAGACGCACTGACTGGTTGCCTCCCACACGCACCCTGGCCAGGGTGCAGGGAGGAAACCGGCAACCCAGGTGCCTGCAGGAGTCCGCAGGCTGGCACCCTGGATGCCGGAAAGTTCTCTGGGGGTGGGACTGGAAGAAGACACGGCTCTTCCCCACCCACGTCTTCCGTCGCCCCCAAACCAGCGTGGCCGCTGCCAAAGGAGGGACCTGCCTGCGGGCAGCGGCCCGGGGCTCGGGGACTGGGCTCCGGGACGGAGGGAGCGGTGGGCACCCACCACCCTCTCCCCCCAGGCCTTCTCGGTGCTGGCCATCTGGAACACCATGCGGCTGGGGATGTTCCTCCTGCCCTTCGCCGTCAAAGGCCTCACCGAGGCCAAGTCCGCGGCCGAGCGCTTCAAGGTAGGAAGGGGGTCAGGGTGGCGGCCGGGCCGTGGCCTGGGGTTCACCGGCCTCTGGCCCTTGGCGTTCCTCCTGCAGGCGGGACAGAGGCTGGGGGGTGTGGGCGGGACAGTGACTGGGGGTGTGGGCGCCCAGCGCCTCTGACACCTGGTGCCCGGGCAGACGTGCTGCCTTTGGTTTTACCACCTGATCATACAGACATCAGGGCATTCCTTTCTTTCCTTAATTCCAGAGAGAGAGAGAGAGAGAGAGAGGCATCCATGAGGAGAATCACGGGCCGGCTGCCTCCTGCATGCCCCCCCCCCTGCCCCTGGGGATCGAGCCCCCCC
This sequence comes from Lasiurus borealis, assembly GCA_004026805.1. Taxonomy (NCBI): domain Eukaryota; kingdom Metazoa; phylum Chordata; class Mammalia; order Chiroptera; family Vespertilionidae; genus Lasiurus; species Lasiurus borealis. The sequence continues at coordinate 7,596 of PVJN01062369.1, read as the reverse complement.
CCCCCCCGGGCCTGTGCCCCGACCGGGAATCGCACCGTGACCTCCTGGTTCATGGGTCGGCGTTCAATCACAGAGCCACGCCGGCCGGGCCAACCTTTTGCCTTTTCCTAGTTAGAGATGAAACGGAGACACGACACACCGAGACTATCGACAGCTGCCCTCACTGACGACCAGGCTAGTGAGGGTCGGGCTGTAAAATGTCACTGTAAAATGGAAGAGAAGGCGGTGAATAGGGCGGGGCGTGTTCCCATAAGAAAGAGGGGCTCTTGCCGAAACCGGTGTGGCTCCGTGGACACAGCGTCGGCCTGTGGACTAAAGGGTCCCAGGTCTAATTCCGGTCGAGGGCATGTACATGGGTGGCTGATGGATGTCTCTCTCTCATCGATGTTTCTGACTTTCTATCCCTCTCCCTCCCTCTCTGTAAAAAACCAATAAAATATATTTTAAAAAAAAGAAAGAAAGAAAGCGGGGCTCAGTCAGGTGAACAGTGGAAATCCCTCCGCTCAGAATCCCCAGTGGAAGCTGGCTTCCCCTCGAAGGACGGCGGGTCCTCACACTCCTTTCGTTTTTGCGTTCCTGCACCCGTCCCCGGGGGATGGGGGCCAGCCAGCCGCTCGGGGGGACACGTCCCTCCCGGGCTGCAGGCCTGACGCCCCCCCTCCTCCCCTCTTCCCGCCGGGGCAGCGGTTCTTTCTGCAGGAGAGCCCGGTGCTGTACGTCCAGGCGGGGACGGACGCCGGCCGGGCCCTGGTGCTGGAGCAGGCCACCCTGTCCTGGCAGAGGCCCGGCCCCGGGGAGGCCAACGGGGCCCTGGAGCCGGAGCGGAACGGACACGCGCCCGAGGCGACGCCCCCGGCTCAGCCCCCTCCCGGCGTGCTCGGGCCCGCAGACCCCGGGCACAGCCTGGCCCCCGCGCTGCACAGGATTCAGCTGGTGGTGCCAAAGGTAGCCGCCACCTTCTCCTCCTGCCGGGCGGGCAGGCCCGAGGCTGGGGGCTTGCCCGGCCTCCCCCCAGTTTCCTTGGCTGAACACTGCCCTCCCCAACCTTCCTGTGAAACCCAATCCATCTACGACGGCTTCTAACCCCCTGACCCCCGCTCTGAAACAGGAACCGATTCCCTTTGACCCCTGACTCCTGACCTCTCGGCATCTGCCAGTGGGCTTGCTGGCTTCCAAAATGTGGGGCTCCCTCTCCCCTCACCAGCAGAGGCTCCGAGAGGCCCTCTCTTCACTGCTGGGGGCAGGGCAGTACTCAAAGGACCCTTCAGAGGGCAACTGAATGAATGAATGAATGAATGAAGGAGTGCGTGAGTGCGTGGCTGCTGGGAAGCGGGCCTTGTTGTCCCGGTTGTACAGACGGAGAAACAGGTGCTGAGAGCGCAGCAGCCAGGCCTGGGGCTGGCTGCGCGGGTCGCTGTGTTTTCTGTTCGAACCCCGGACTCGGCCGGGGGAGAGGGCGGTCTGTCGGGGCCAACGCCGGTTTGTGCTGTTTTTTTATTTATTTTATTTTTTTAATTTATTTTATTGATTTTTTACAGAGAGAAAGGGAGAGGGATAGTTAGAAATATTGATGAGAGAGAGACATCGATCAGCTGCCTCCTGCACGCCCCCCACTGGAGATGTGCCCGCAACCAAGATACATGCCCTTGACTAGAATGGAACCTGGGACCTCTCAGTCCGCAGACGGACGCTCTATCCACTGAGCCACGCCGGTTTCGGCTGTGCTGGTTTTGCAGGGGACGCTGCTGGGCGTCTGCGGCAGCACCGGGAGCGGCAAGAGCAGCCTGCTGGCGGCCGTGCTGGGGGAGGTGAGTGTCGCTGGCGGGGAAGCGGGAGGAGCCGGGCGGGAGGCCCGCAGGCCCGCTGGCCGCACTGGCAGGTGCTGGCCCTGGCTTCCTCTGCGCAGTGACCCCTGTTGTGGCGCCGTTTTACACGGCAGCGGCGGCGGCCCTCTGCCACTGACTCGTTTGGGGTGACGTACACCCAAATCACAAGGACCACCCCCCTTTCCCCCTCCCCATGTGCTCAGGTTAGGGACCGCTCTGGGATGCCCAGGGAAGGTCAGGGCGGGCCCGGGGCACTCCGTCCAGGGGCAGGGGCTGGGAATCAAGCGCGGAAAGCACGGCACGGGGTGTCTTCCTCGCAAACCCTGCTCAGCCCCCGCGGGAACGTCCTGGTGGAGCTCCGACTTCTCGGGGTCACACCCTGACCCACTGGTGGGGCTGGAGGGAGCATATTGTTCTTTTGTTGTTTTTATTTTTTAAATATATTTTATTTATTTTTACAGAGAGGAAGGGAGAGAGCTAGAAACATCCATGAGAGAGACATCCATCAGCTGCCTCCTGCATGCCCCCTACTGGGGATGCGCCCGCCACCAACGTACTTGCCACCCTTAACGGGAATCGAGCCTGGGACCTTTCAGTCCATGGAGCCACACCGGTTTTGGCTCTTTTGTTGTTTTTAAATTCAGGTCCTGGTGGTTGTACAACTGAGGTTCCCATTAAAAAAAAATGTTCTTATTTCAGAGAGAGGAAGGGAGAAGGGGAGAGAGAGAGAGAGCAACCACCATTTTGATGAGAGTGAATCGTGGACCGGCTGCCTCCTGCCCGCCCCCCACTGGGGACTGAGCCCCCACCCGGGCACGTGCCCTCGCGGGGAATCGAACCCTGACTTCCTGGTGCCTAGGCTGACGCTCCACCCCTGAGCCAGCCGGGGCCGGGCCGGAGCACGCCATCCCAAGCCCCGTTTCCGAGGCGAGCCCCGGGGTGCAGAGGCCGAGGGGGCCTGGCCGTCCCGGGGCCGCCCTGAGGCTGACCCCCGTCCCGCAGATGCACCTGCTGGAGGGCTCGGTGGGCGTGCACGGCAGCCTGGCCTACGTGCCCCAGCAGGCCTGGCTGCTCACCGGCAGCGTCAGGGACAACATCCTCATGGGCAGACCGTGGGACCAGGCGCGGTAAGCCTCCGGGAGGGGCAGGGAGGCCCTGGGGGAGGGGCTGTTAGGGGACGGTTCTCCCATCCCCCGTCCCCACCCCCACCCCCTGCTGCGAGTGGCCGTCTGAGAGCGGCTGGCGCTCGAGTGCGCCCCTTACAGGTCGTGACAAGAAGGCCACGGTCGTCACCCCGTGTTCTGGGCCTGGCCGCCGGGGCCCCCAGAGGCTCAGTCAGGTGCCCAAAGCTGGTGGGGGTGGGGTCTGCTGTCGCTGGGACAGAGCGTAGCGGCCCTCAGAAACGCCAGGGTTCACTACTTTAGTCAGTGGGTCCCACCCCTTAAAGCAGCCATTCTCAACCTGTGGGTCGCGACCCCTTTGGGGGGTCGAAGGACCTTTTCACAGGGGTCGCCTAAGACCATTGGAAAACACAGATACGATTCATCACAGTTGCAAAATGACAGTGATGAAGTGGCAACGGAAATCATTTTATGGTTGGGGGTCACCACCCCATGAGGAGCTGTCTTAAAGGGTCGCGGCTTTAGGAAGGTTGAGAACCGCTCCCTGAAAGGTTAGCTTCCCGGGTGTTGGTGTGAATTCCTTCCTGACCTCGAGGTCAGAGGGGGGTCAGGAGGGCCATGAGGTGTCCAGGTGGAGGCAGCGGCTGGGTGCCGGCTGCGGGGCCGGGGTGGCCTGCTCCCAGGTTCACCTCGCACGGTGATCCTGCAGGGGTGGGGGAGGGGAGGGGACCGGGCCACAGCCGGCACCCAGCTTCGAGGACTGGGCCTCTGTGGACTTTGCTTGATTTTGCAATCGGCCCCTCCCTCCCACCCCATCACAGCCCTGAGGGCCCGGGCCTGGCGGGGTTCCCACTGGCCAGCTCCCGGCCGTCGGACGGGCCCCACACCAACCGCTGAGCCGCTGGCCGGTCCCCGAGCTGCCCAATGGGGGTGATGGCCCTCCAGCTCCAGCCCCCTCCTCTCGCAGCTCCTCCTCATTGGACGGCGCCCTCTCCTTCCCTCTCTATCTTTATTTTTTTAAATATATTTTATAGATTTTTCACAGAGAGGAAGGGAGAGGGAGAGAGAGTTAGAAACATCCCTGAGAGACATCGATCAGCCGCCTCCTGCACGCCCCCCACTGGGGATGTGCCCGAAACCAAGGTACATGCCCTTGACTGGAATCAAACCCGGGACCCTTCAGTCCTCAGGCCGACGCTCTATCTACTGAGCCACACCGGCTTCGGCTCCTTCCTTCTCTCCTCTCCTGCGTGGCGTGTCCACCTTGGGAGGCAGGATCCCCCTTAACCCCCCGACCTTGCAGGTACCTCCAGGTGCTCCACTGCTGCTCCCTGAACCGCGACCTGGAGATCCTGCCCTTCGGGGACAGGACGGAGGTGCGTGCGGGGAGAGGCGGGCCGCTCGCTGGTGGGACCCTGGCTGCCTCCCGGCTCCCGGAGGAGGCCCAGCTTCTGCCCAGAGCGCCCCCCTGTGGCTGCCTCTGAACCCCCATCACAGAGGAGGCCCAGCTTCTGCCCAGAGCGCCTCCACCCCCTGAGGCTGCCTCCGAGCCCCCATCGAGGGAGGGGAGTTGAGATGAGGAACCTCCCCGCGCCCCGTGCCCCGTCCCTCGCTGGCCAGCACCCCTCCTGCAGGGGGGACGGAGCTGAGACCCCGAACGGAGATCCTGACTGCCGCGTCTCTGCTAACCCACATCGGGGCCCTGCGGCCGCCTTTCCGGGGAGCGGGGCGCCCTGGCCTGTGGCCACTTCCCCCACTTCCCACGGGCTCAGCCCAGCCGAGTGCCCGAGTGCCTGGCTCCCGGTGGGAGGCACCGTGGTCCTGGGTCCGAGTCTGCTCGTTTCTCTTATTCCTCACACCCGCCGAGAGGGAAGCAGGCGGCTTGTCCGCTGCCCTCACGTCGTCGGGAACCCCTGCATCCTCGGGCCCCGAACCCGTGGCCGCAGCGGCACGGCCCCCTTTCTCCGTGACGGCGTGGCCATGTTGGCTCCAGCCCCGCCCCCCGAGGGACACTCTCTCCCTCCCGTTGGGAGCGCTGAGTGCAAGGGCCAGGGGTGCCCCCTCCTGAGGCACCTCGGGGTGTGGCCCCCCTCTCCCCCCGCCCTCCCCGCCCTCCTGGCTGTGCTCACGCTCCGGCCCCGGCGCCTTTGGCTGCCCCTCCGTCCGCAGATCGGGGAGCGGGGCCTCAACCTCTCGGGGGGGCAGAAGCAGAGGATCAGCCTGGCCCGCGCCGTCTACTCGGACCGCGAGGTCTACCTGCTGGACGACCCGCTGTCGGCCGTGGACGCGCACGTGGGGCGGCACATCTTCGAGGAGTGCGTGCGGAAGGCGCTGCGGGGCAAGACGGTGGTGCTGGTGACGCACCAGCTGCAGGTGACGGATGGCTGCCCTCCCCTGCCCCCGCCCCCGCCCCTCCCCCTCCGACTGGCCCTCCGCTCCTCTCTGGGCGAAGGGGACGGGCTGGGGTCCCCTTTACCTCCCACACGGCAGGGGCCAGGGCTTCGGAAGGAGGGAAGGAGAAAAGGTTTCTCAGGAAGAACCCAAGTCTCCCCCGAGAGCAGGGTGGAGGGGGGCTGCCCGCCCGCCCGCCCGCCCCTCCCCCTGGACACCCCTGCCCTTGGCTTTGGCCTCAGACCCTGTGGCTATTTCTCCCTCCTCTGCTCTCTGAGCCGCCCTGTCTTTGTGGCATAAAAACAAAGAAGACATGAAGAGCGTTAGGCCCAAACCAGTGTAGCTCAGTGGATAGAGCGCCGGCCTGCGGACGGAAAGGTCCCGGGTTTGGTTCCGGTCAAGGGCATGCACCTTAGTGGCGGGCACATCCCCAGCGGGGTGCGTGCAGGAGGCGGCTGATGGATGTCTCTCATCTGTGTTCCTAGCTCTCTATCCCTCTCCCTTCCTCTCTGTGAAAAATTAATAAAAAAAAAATATATATATATATATTTTAAATATATTTTATTGGTTTTTCACAAAGAGGAAGGGAAAGGGATAGAGAGTTAGAAACATGGATGAGAAAGAGACATTGATCAGATATCTCCTGCACGCCCCCCACTGGGGATGTGCCCACCACCAAGGTACATGCCCTTGACTGGAATCGAACCCGGGACCCTTCAGTCGGCAGGCCGGCGCTCTATCCGCGGAGCCACACCGGTTTTGGCCCTTTTTTCACTTTTACAAAAAAAAAAAAAAAAAAATGCTTCCACGTATCTCAGTCTACAGGTGTCTCTGCTCGTTTGAGAGATTTTTAAGGGTAGAGTTTGAAGGAGCTGAATTGTTGGTTCAGAATTCTTCAGGAATCTTCAGTTTTACGGGACACTGTCCGATGGCTCTCCAGAGGAGCTGTGCCCATCTGCACTTGCCCCAACATTTTACGAGCGCCCCCTTTCCTCCCAGTCTCCACCAACACCTGCGGGTGTCCATCGCTCCATTTCTGCCAACCCGGTCATCCTCTATGATAAAACCCCACTATGCAAACTGACCGAACGGCAGAACGACAGGTCGCTATGACGCGTACTGACCCCCAGGGGGCAGACGCCCAATGCAGGAGCCGGTGGTGAGGCGCCAGAAACGGGGCTCAGGGCTGGGAGCCTGCGGTGCTGGCGGGAGCAGGGCGAAGGGCCCCTTGGGGGATGTCCGCCGGCCGGCGTAGGCCTGCCCCCCGCACAGGCTGGGCTGAGGCCCTCCCCGTGGGGCACTGGCCTCTCCTGTAAATGCCCTTGCACCCTGGCTTGCACTCGGGTCTCCTCCGGAGGGGGGAGCTCAGCAGCTCGTGGGGTGCTCACTGCAGACCTTGTTCCCTCCCCCTCCCCCTCCCGCAGTTCCTGCAGTTCTGCGACCAGGTGGTTCTGCTGGAAGACGGGGCCATCGGCGAGCAGGGGGTGCACGGCGAGCTGATGCAGAAGAAGGGGCGGTACGCCCACCTCCTCCAGGCGATGCACAGGGAGGCCACACAGGTGACCGCCCCGCCCCGCCCCACCCCACCCCCCGGCTCGGGGAGGAGCCCCCGGCTCACAGCCCTGTTCCCCCAGAACACACTGCAGGAGGCACGAGAGCCCCCGGTGGGCGGCCCGGCCCAGAGCCTCTTCCCGGAGGAGCCCCTCGGGGACAGCGCAGGTGAGCGCACTGGGCGCTGGGTGCTGGGTGCTGAGGGCTGGGTGCTGGGCGCTGGGGGCTGGGTGCTGCGAGGCACCCCACTGCCACCGATGAGGACGGAGAGGCGGAGTGACTCGGGTGCCGTGTCCGATGGCCGTTAGGAACGGGACCCGGCCCTAGGCCACCTCTGCCCCTTCCTGCAGCCGGCCAGCGCGGGACCCAGCCCTCCGGCCGGTGGAGAGCTGGGATGGACCCCCTTTGCAGACTCTGGGTCCAGGTCTCCTGTGGACTGGGGCGCCACCTCCGGGAGGCGAGGGAGCGGGAGGGGCGGGCCCAGAAGCTTCGCAGGGAGCCGCTGGGAGGAGCCAGGAGGAACTCCAACTCCTCCTCCTCCTCCTCTTCCTCCCTCTCTTCCTCTTTCTCCTCCTCCCCCTCCTCCCTCTCTTCCTCCTCCTCCCCCCTTCCTCCTCCTCTTCCCTCTCTTCCTTCTCTTCCTCCTCCTCCCTCTATTCCTTCTCCTCCTCCTCCTCCCTCTCTTCCTCCTCCTCCTCCCTTTCTTC
>PVJN01062368.1:0-11035 GCA_004026805.1 Lasiurus borealis | reverse complement strand
GCCTGGAGGCAGGTGAGGCTCCCGTCCTCGGGCACCAGGTGGGCGTTGTAGCGCTGGCTGGGCAGCACCTCCGTCATCTCCCCGGCCTTCTGCCGCTCCCCCATCTTGGTCTTCAGGAAGACCCCGAAGCCGATGTCCGCCCCGTCTGATTCAAACTGCCACCTGCGGGGGACAGGGCCCCGCGGCCGATGTCCCCCTGAGGCCAGGGCTCAGGCTCCTTCCCGCTGTGCCCGGGCGTGAGGGGCCGCCCGCCGTCCCTACCTGAGCACGCAGCCGGGGAACAGAACCTCCAGCTCCACCTGCAGGGAAGAGCCGCGGCCCACGGTCGCCTCGTGCTCGTACGGCACCCTCACCTGGTTGTGCAGGTAGTAGCTCTGGGGCACTTCGCCTCCGTAGTTGATCTGAGGGTGAGGGGGGGCGGGTGAGGGGAATCCTAACCATGACCCTCACTCCTCCCCCTCCTCTGGGCACCCTCCCCTCTACCTTGGTCAGGCACTTGGGGTTGCCATCGGGGTCGGTGAGGGTCCCCCCAAATTCCACAGGGAGCTGGTCGGGGCTGATGAACTTTTGCAGCTCTTGCTTCCAGTTGCCTGAGGGAGCAAGAGTCGGGGGGTTGGGGAGGGAGGCTTGAAGGCAGAGGGGACCAAGCCCTGGGAGGGACCCTGGTGTGCCTCTTGGCTTGCTCCCCTGGGTGCCTACTCAGGAGAGCACCCCTGAGCGTGACGTGGCCACGGCCCCAAGCCTCCTCTGAGTGTGCAAAAGTTAAGGGAGTCAGGCCAAGGTCAATGCCTGAGTCAAGAGGATGAGCCAGTTGAAACAGGTGTGGCTCAGTGGATAGACCGTTGGCCTACAGACTGAAGGGTCCCAGGTTTGATTCCGGTCAAGAACATGTACCTTGGTTGCAGGCACACCCCCAATAGGGGGCGTGCAGGAGGCAGCTGATCGATGTTTCTCTCTCATCGATGTTTCTTTTTTTTTAAAATATATTTTATTGATTTTTTACAGAGAGGAAAGAAGAGAAATAGAAAGCTAGAAACATCAATGAGAGAGAGACATTGATTAGCCGCCTCCCGCATGCCCCCCACTGGGGATGTGCCCGCAAGCAGAAGGCCAGAATCAAACCTGGGACCCACCCAGTCAGCAGGCCGTCGCTCTATCTACTGAGCCAAACCGGTTTTTGGCTCATGGATGTTTCTAACTCTCTATCCCTCTCCCTTCCTCTCTGTAAAAAATCAATATATTTTAAAAATAAAGAGGATGAGCCAGAGAGAAATGGGGCCCGGACCACAGACCTCTGCTGCCTGGGCCGAGGGGGAGGTGGGCAGCCCGGCACTCACCTCCCAGGATCACTATCTTCCTTCGCGTCTCCTCGCTCATGAACGACTTGACCAGGTTGAAGGCCACAGGGAACAGCTTGGGGGCTGGAAGACAGGAAACGCCCTGGGGAGCCTGACCCGGAGAGGACGTGGCAGAGATGTCCAGACCCACTCTCGGGCCTGGGCCACACCGGCAGGAGGCAGGTCTTGATTCTGACTCTCCGTGCTGTGTGACCTTCGGCTAGCTACTCGCCCTCTCTGAGCTAGAGTATATGCGTGGCCCTACCTGGCTTGGCTCAGTGGATAAAGCGTCAGCCTGCAGCCTGAAGGGTCCTGGGTTTGATTCTGGTTAAGGTCACATGCCTGGGTTGCAGGCTTAATCCCCAGTGGGGCGCGTGTAGGAGGCAGCCAAACCGGTTTGTCTCAATGGATAGAGCGTCGGCCTGCGGACTGAAAGGTCCCGGGTTCAACTCCGGTCAAGGGTATGTATCTTGGTTGCGGGCACATCCCCAGTAGGGGGCGTGCAGGAGGCAGCTGATCGATGTCTCTCTCATCGATGCTTCTAACTCTCCCTCTCCCTTCCTCTCTGTGAAAAATTAATAAAATATACTTAAAAAATAAATAAAAACAGCAAACATTTAGAAAATGACAACTTATTTGACACGGCGGCCCAGGCTTTTGTATGTATAGCCCCAAAAATACCAGCCTGGGAAGCACTGAGCTGAAACACCCACACACCAACAAGACAAACAAACCACCACCAGCAACAACAACAAAACACCATTCTTCACAAAGGATGGTTTCAGGAGACCTGGACGTAGTGGCTTACCCATGGCCTACCTCCTTTCCCCACCCCCCACTCTGACCCCCCCATTCTCCACTCCTTCCCCACTGCCCCGTCAACCCTCACCTCGAACAATAATTAAATTCTTCAGTGTCTCAGGGTAATTGGCTTCCATGATGGCGAAAAACTGGGAAGTCAAGAAGAGTCTGGTGGAGGCCACACCCCCACATGCCCGCCTGGCTCGGTGGCCTCCGAGGCTGCAGAGACCAGAACCCCCCAGCCGCACCCCCCAACCCCGTCCTGGGCCCACCCCGCCTTCCCCTGAGCATCCATCCACTCAGTCCTCCGTGTTACTCCTGCTCCCCTTTCTCCTTGCAGGAGGTATCTCAGGTCCGTGTCCCTGACTGCTCTGAGGGACCCCTGTCTGTGTGTGGGGGTGTGGAGGGGTTTCCCTCCTCCGTGGACTGAAGCGGGTGTGGGCAGTGGCTCCCGATGGGCCTCGAGCCAGCTGCTTACCTTACCTGCTGGTAGACCTCCACGGCGGGCCTCCACAGGTGTTTGAGGCTCAGCCCCTCCATGTCAAACACCATCAGCACCGTCTCCACCCTCCTGCCCAGCTGCAGGGGACGGAATGGGCATACAGGTCGGACAGGGGGTGCCGGCCACTGAGACCGGGGCCCGGCTCCTGCCTGCCTGCCGCTCCCACCCCTGCCTGGGCTCTGAGAGGATTTCAGATACAGTGAGTTAGCTGTGGAATTAAAAACCATCGTTCAGCCAAAACCTGTGTGGCTCAGTGGATAGAGCATGGGCCTGCAGACTGAAAGGTCCCAGGTTTGATTCCGGTCAAGGGCATGTGCCTTGGTTGTGGGCACATCCCCAGTAGGGGGCGTGCAGGAGGCGGCTGATCGATGTCTCTCTCTCATCGATGTTTCTGACTCTATCCCTCTCCCTTCCTCTCTGCAAAAAATCAATAAAATATATTAAAAAACAAACAAACAATAAAACATCGCTCCTTGCTCATGGGGCACCTTTAGAGAAAACAGCGTAGACTGCGTGGACCGGTGTCTGAAGTCCCATTGCTGTGTCCACACCAGCGCTCTGCTGCTGGCAGGCTGTGTAGCCTTGAGTTCATAGGTCAACTGATGAGCGACACCAGCTGGGCCTGGTGCCACCTTTTAGACAGAGCGGGCCTCACATGACCCCTTTCCCCACCTCTTCCCCCCACAACACTCTCCATCCTCCCCCCGGGTCCCTCACCTTCTGACTCTGCAGCTCGCACTCCTGCAACAGCCGCTCACAGGCCTTGATGCGCTTGCGGATCAGCTCCTGCTTGGAGGCGGACAGGAGCAGGCCCTTGGGGTCCAGGTTCCCGATGATGTCGAACCACACGGGGCAGCCTTCGTAGTCGTAGCCGCACAGACCGCCCGAGTCGTACCGCTGGATCACCTGGCGGGAGGTCCCCGCTCCGATCATTCCCTCCCCCCTCACGCCCCCCGCCCCACCAGCCATGTCCCTGTTCCATCAGGTCGCTGGGGGAGAGTGGGGAGTGTGAGGGGGGATGACCACATGGCCGGGGGAGGGGGTGGGGCTCACCTCTGAGGGCTGCCACTCGAGGATGTGGTCCAGGTCCTGCTGCTTCCGGAACTCCATGTGCTGTGGAGACAGGGCAGGGCCTGCTGGAAGCCTCCGAGGCCCTCCACGGGTCCCCAGCTCTGCCCACACTGAATGGGGAGGGGCAGGGGGACCGGGACACCCTCTGTGCCCGATCCCTGGGGTGCAGCTCGGGGGAGGCGGCAAACTCGGGGGAGCAGGGCCTCACCTTCCGGAGCATGTCCTCGGATTTCTTCAGGTCAAAGTTCTGAGCTGCGGGAAGAGTCCAGGTCAGTGGGCGCTTGGGGCGGGACCTAGGACAAGCTTTCCTCTGAGAACTCACGAGAACATTGTGGGAGGCCCTCTGTCTGTTGCTGACACCCCAAGGATACACAGGGCGGGGGGGCGAGTCTAGAAAGTCAGTGAAAGTGGGAGGATCTCTAATTCTCTAGGAGGCACTGGAGGAAGTCTTGATTCCAGTTTGCAGGACTTTTTTTATATATATATATATATATATATATTTTATTGATCTTTTTACAGAGAGGAAGGGAGAGGGATAGAAAGTCAGAAACATTGATGAGAGAAAGACATCAATCAGCCGCCTCCTGCACACCCCACATTGGAGATGTGCCCGCAAGAGAGGTACATGCTCCCGATCAGAATGGAACCCTGGACCTTTCAGTCCACAGGCCGACGCTCTATCCACTGAGCCAAACCGGTGTCAGCAGGACTTTTTTTTTTTTTAATATATATATTTTATTGATCTTTTTACGGAGTGGAAGGGAGAGGGATAGAAAGTCAGAAACATTGATGAGAGAGACATCAATCAGCAGCCTCTTGCATGCCCCCTACTGGGGATGTGCCCACAACGAAGGTACATGCCCTTGACTGGAATAGAACCCGGGACCTTTCAGTCCACAGGCCGACGCTCTATCCACTGAGCCAAACCAGTTTCGGCCAGCTCGGTCTTGACTATCGAGATCAAAACCCGCCCCCTGGGGTGTGCTGAGTCGCACTCACTGTTTCCCTAAACCCTGGAGACGTTTCTGTTGTTCTAATTATTTTACACTGGCTCAGCCATTCCTGGGAGAAACTCCCCCACCTTTCCGGACATCCACGTCCCGGCGTGTGTGTGAGGCGTCTGCTTGGTGCCAGGTTCTCTACGGGGACACACAGCCTTGTCTTCAGGGGCCCAGAGACAGGCCCAAATGCAGGGGCCCTGAGACCGTGGTCGGCAGTCTGACTCAAGGCCTGACCAGGCCTGTCACCCCGAGAACTTCCCAGGGAGGTGCTAACTGTGACCTCAGCTCGACCCCACGCCCACCCGGTGCCAGGCTCTGCACCCTCTCATTTACCAGTCACCACCGCCCAGCGGAGGCGGCCTCGCCCCAGATTTGCAGATGAGGAAACCGAGGCTCCGTGGGCTTTTGTGTGCCCTGCCAGTCGGAAGGGGAGCTCGGATTCTAGCCCGAAGTGGGCTGGTACCAGAACCAGGGTTCTTGTTTCCTTTTTTAAATACACACTGAGTGGCCAGATGAGGATGATCTCTGGACGCATCATCATCTGGCCGCTCGGTGTCTATCCTCTAGAATAAAAGGCCAATATGCAAATTGTCCCCTCGACCAGGAGTTCAACCAGCAGGCAGGCCAGCCAAACGACCATGTCCCCTCCTACTGGCCAGGCTGACCAGACCCCACCCATGCATGAATTCATGCACCGGGCCTCTAAACACACACACACACACACACACACACACACACACACATACACACACTGAGTGGCCAAATTATTATGTGTTCAGAGATCATAATAATCTGGCCACTCGGTGTATATTTTTATTGATTTCAGAGAAGAAGGGAGAGGGAGAGAGAGAAAAAAACATCAATGATGAGAGAGTCATGGATCGGCTGCCTCCTGCACATCCCCTATTGGATAATTGAACCAGTAACCCGGGCCTGTGCCCTGACTGGTAATCACACCCTCACCTCCTGGTTCATATGCCAATGCTCAACCACGGAGCCATGCCGGCCGGGCTCAGAGCCCGCGCTCTTGACTGCTCTGTCCCCCAAAGTCCCCCACCCCCTCTCCTGAGGCCCTCACCTCGCAGCCAGCGCAGAAGGAAGTAGTCATCGGCCTTGGGCAAGGTGGGCAGCAGGTCCTGGAGGTGGTCCCGGAACTGAGAGGGGTGGGGGGTATGATTGTCAGAGGGGCTGCCATGGTCCCCAGGGTCCCCAACCCCGTCCCCATCCCCGACCCTGCCCACCCTCGGTCAGCCAGTCGGGCCTGCCCAGGGATGCGCAGTCCGCAGCGACGACCTGTATCGTTTCGCCACCTGGGAAGGGAGCACACCCACCCTCCAGCTTGTGTCCTTCTCCAACTTTGGGGGCTCTCTGTCCCCCAAGACCCTCACTCTGCAAGTTTGAGGTGGGGCCCTGCCATCCCTCTTTCTGCAAAGATCCCTGGATGAACGTGATGCAGGCCCACCAGAACATTTTAGGGGCGTTACCCCTGATACTGCATCAATGATGTGAAATACCGGTATGTTTTCATTGGTTTCAGAGAAGAAGGGAGAGACAGAGAGAGACTCATCCATGATGAGAGAGAACCATGGATTGGCTGCCTCCTGCAGGCCCCCCAACTGGGGATGGAGCCCGCAACCCAGGCCTGTGCCCTGACCGGGAATCGAACCGTGACTTCCTGGTTCACAGGTCGACGCTCAACCCCTGAGCCCCGCCAGCTGGGTTCTTTTTCCCTAATTTTAAAAGTAGCGCCCACGCCAAAACCGGTTTGGCTCAGTGGATAGAGCGTCGGCCTGCAGACTTGAATGGTCCCAGGTTCGATTCGGGTCAAGGGCGTGTATCTTGGTTGTGGGCACATCCCCAGTGGGGGGTGTGCAGGGGGCGGCTGATCGATGTCTCTCTCTCATCGATGTTTCTAGCTCTCTATCCCTCTCCCTTTCTCTCTGTAAAAAATTAACAAAATACATATATTAAAAAAAAAGTAACACCCATTTCTTTTAAATAACGAGAAAACCAAGAATAAACTCTCTTTACATTGTTTAAAGCAGTGGTTCTCAACCTTCCTGATGCCGAGACCCTTAATACAGTTTCTCATGTTGTGGTGACCCCAACCATAAAATTTTCGGTGCTCCTTCATCACTGTTGTTTGAATCATAATGTAAACATCTGACATGCAGGCTGTCTTAGACAACCCCAGTGAAAGGGGCGTTCGGGTCGCGACCCCCAGGTTGAGAACCGCTGGTTTAAAGCATCACCACCGAAATTCACTCCAAAGGCTGGGGGAGGGGAGGGTTCGCCGGGGAGCACTTTCTTTCAGTGAGGACCCTGCCTTCATCGGGGACCCTCTGCTCCTGGAACCTCACCATTCACCCGGGGACTCCCCCAGGGCCCCCATCCTGCACCTGGGACCCATCTCTCCCCTGGCAGGAATTCACACACCCCTCAGGGGGCTCTGCAGGGAGGGGAGGAGCCCCCACAGAAAGCATTCCCCACAAGCCTGAGGCTGCCCTTCTTCGCTGCCCATGTGCCAGCCAGGGCTGGGCCCTCCCCCTTCTTTCTCCTCTCTTCCCTCCCCACCCCCCAACCCCCCACCCCGGAGCCCAGCTCCCAAGCCCCTGTCACCTGCAAACCCCCTTCCTGCTGTGGCACCTGAGACTTGGATTTGCTCCCCCTTCCCCACGGCCAGGACACTCCCAGGTGTGGTGTACCCCCAGCTCCCACAGACTCTCGTGAGATCACCCCCACTCCTCCATTCCCCTTTAATGAAAACACGGGCAGTGGAGGCCCCGGTGAGTCAGCCCGCCACCCCGAGAAACCAAACACATGTTGCAATCTGGGCGGGAGATCTGGGCGTCTGTCTGCCCTGAACTGTCAGAAGCAGGACGGCAGAGGGGGGAGGGGCCCCTCTCCTTCTCACCCCTTCCCGCCCCCCACCCCCCTGCCACCTCCAGCAGGGAACAGGCGCCAGGGGGCTCTGAGGCCGGATCGGCAGGAGTGGGGAGCTGGGAGCTGGGTGGGGCCACAGTGTCACCCAGAAGAAGGCTCCTGTCCCGCGTCCTGTCTATAGTGGCCTGAGCAACCGGGCACAGGTGCCCAGGGCTGGACAGTGGCGTTCTCCAGGGTCCCCTTTCCCCTCCGTACAATAGGGGCTCCAGCATCGAGCTGCTGGGCAGGGGGAGGGGCCAGCCTCCCGGCCCTGGGCCCCCCCAAGAACCTAACCTCACCCTGGCCAGGGCCTCCTGCTGCTGGGGGCTCAGGTCCCCGACTCGGCCGCTCATGGTGCCTCCGGGCGCCTGCCTTTGCCGCTCAGGGTGGTTCAGGGGCGCCGGCTTTTGTCCCTCAGGTCAGATGCTGGTCCCGCCCCCCGACGGGAGAGTCCCTGTCCGCCCCGCCCTGCTCTGTCCCGCCGCCGGTTTCTCCTCCCTTCTGGGGCCTTTGCCATGGTCTGACCCGGAGATGCACCCTCGCTGGGCCAGGAGGTGACCCGCCCCCAAAGGTTCCCCCTTCCCCCACCTCCCCAGCCAAGCAGACTTCAGTGAAGGCAGCAAGCACCCCCACCTCCAAGCCTCTTCTTCCCAGGGGGTCCCACATGTCCCCTCAGGTTCCCACAGGGCAGGGAAGGGAGAGGGCACCAAGGACATGAGCCAGCTTCAGGGATCCCCTCCCAGCAACACGTGGATGCTTTTATGAACGTGGTTCAACCCTCGAGGTGGCCCCCAGGCCTTTCTTCCCAAGCCCCCCACCCCCACCTCCTTCCCGGAACACAGGCTACACCCTGGCAGTGCTCCCCCGCTGATAGGAGAGCCCTGGTGTGCCAATGGCTGCAGCCGGCAAGATGGCCTGGAGGATTAACCAGCGCGGCCCGCCAGCGGCTGGCCTGGCATGGCACACCCAGCGCGTGTGGGCTGGCAGGGGCCTTATTTCCTCTGTCAGCAGAGCAGCCAGCTGTGGGGTGAGCTCCTGGGAAGGATCTGCAGCCCAAGGCCCGGGGCGGGGGAGGTGGGGAGGGGTGGCTGGGATCAGATAAAAGCCTGGGGGGCAGGAGGGGGAGAAGGGCTGGTGGGAGGGTGATGGAGGGGTTAGGAGGCCAAAGCAAAGGTCACTGGGAAAGGGGAGAAAGTTCAAGTTGGCTGAGCAGACATTTCCCAAGGAGAGGAGCAGGTGGGAGGTGAAGGTATAGGCGTGGGAGACCAGCTACCAGACCTTGGCCCTCTGCTCTGCCTTGGGGTCCAACCACGTGTTAGGCTCATATGCAAATTGTCCCCTCCACCAGGAGTTCGACCAGCAGGCAGGCCAGCCAACTACCCATGTCCCCTCCCCCTGGCCAGGCTGGCAGGACCCCACCCGTGCAAAAATTCATGCACTGGGCCTCTCATATATATACTGAGTGGCCAGATTATTATGCATTCAGAGGTCATACTTATCTGGCCACTCAGTGTACATGCCGTATGCTTTTGGCATGTAAGACAAAGTCCACTGGTTCCAGGAGGGCCAGGCAAGAAGAGAAATGTCTCCCCAACATTCCCCAGTTCCCGAGGAGTCGGAAGCCATCTTTCTGAAATGCCACAGGTAGCAGGTCACCTCCAAAGAGACGTCCTTATTGGCTGGGCCCCGTCCTGAGGGCTTTGTAAATATTAGCTCAGGAAATGGGAGTCACCCGGGTCACTTGGTTATTTTTTTTTACCGTTTTATTTTCCCGTTGCTGTTCACGTGCCATGTCGCTGTGTATTCGTTTCAGAGTACAGCCGAGTGGTTAGACAATCACCCTTGACAAGATGTCTCTTCCTCCTCTTTTCCCCCCTGTATCTCCAGTATCTCCTTCCATACATAGTTTCTACAGCATTCTTTTTTTTTTTAATTGATTTTTTTTACAGACAGGAAGGGAGAGGGAGAGAGTTCGAAACATCAACGAGAGAGAAACATCGATCAGCTGCCTCCTGCACGCCCCCTACTGGGGATGTGCCCACAACCAAGGTACATGCCCTTGACTGGAATTGAACCTGGGACCTTTCAGTCCAAAGGCCGATGCTCTATCCACTATGCCAAACCAGTTAGGCCTTAAAAAAAGTTTTGTAATGTGTTTTTTTATTGATTTCAGAGAGGAAGGGAGAGGGAGAGAGAGATAGAAACATCAATGATGAGAGAGAATCATGGATTGGCTGCCTCCTGCAACATCCCCCACTGGGGATCGAGCCCGCAATCCAGGCATGTGCCCTTGGCCGGAATCAAACCTGGGACCCTTCAGTCCACAGGCTGACGCTCTATCCACTGAGCTGAGCCAGGTAGGGCAGTTTCTACAACATTCTTGACTCTTTAAAAAAAAAAATATATATATATATATATATACATATATATATATATCTTCTTTAAAAAATATATATATATATATATTATTGATTTTTTACAGAGAGGAAGGGAGAGAGAAACATCGATGAGAGAGAGACATCGATCAGCCACCTCCTGTACGCCCCCTAATGGGCACCCTTGGTCTCTGTTTTTTGAACCCAGATCCCGCTGGGCGTGGAGGACTTCTGCTCTCGCCATCTGGGGCCCGTGTTTGGGGAGACGGACAACTCCCCGTCCTCCACGGTGTGTGGGCTGAGACGCCGGACGGCAATGAGGGTGTGGTCACGGGATGGAACGCTGACGTCACGCCTGCCCCCTCACGGCAGTGCCTCCTCCTCCTCCCGCCTTCCAGAGGCTCGGAAAACAGCCGGCACCTCTCGCTGGTACAGGTGCTCCTTCTTGCCATGCTCATTCCAGCCTGTAACCTGCCAACGGAAGGAAAGCCTACGGGGTGACTGGCATCTCCATTTTTGGGGTGCAATCAGGCTTCGCAGGGGTCCTGCCTGCTCTGCCCCATATCAGGGCCCAATGGCGCCCACCCTGTGGACATCCAGCTGGACAGATGCCACTGGATGCTGCTCCAAACACGGAGGCCTGGGCTGGGGCGACCTGGGGAGGGAGTGTCTGCCTGACCCAGTTGCTGCCTGGGAGGTGGAGATTAGGGCGGCTGCCGGAGGGTTTCCTTGGCTCCCCACCAACTCGGGGTGACTCCAGGCAAAGACGGGGGTGGTCATGGTGGTGCCCCCATCTGGACAGAAATAGCAGGAGTGACCAAGACCAAATTTGGCACCACGGCGCCCCCTGCTGCCTCGCTGTAGCAAGAGCAGCCTGGCTCCTGCAAGCTACCAGCAACCAGAGACCCTGGGGGATCACTCTTCTTTATTTATTTGAGGAATCTTCTAATTTATTTTATTTTATTTATTCTATTTTATGTTTTTGTTGATTTCAGAGAGGAAGGGAGAGGGAAAGAGGTAGAAACA
>PVJN01062367.1:0-11041 GCA_004026805.1 Lasiurus borealis | reverse complement strand
GACCCAGATGTCAATCCAAAAACACTGCTATTCAGGGGTTGATTCACAAATTAACTCTTGTGTAAACACAAATAAAGGAATACAAGAAATTGACGAAACTGGTTTGTATCAGTGGATAGAGTGCCGGCCTGCAAACTGAAAGGTCCTGGGTTCGAATCTGATCAAGGGCATGTGCCATGGTTGCGGGCACATCCCCAGTGGGGCTATCAATCAAAATCAGGAGCTTCACAGACAAAAAAAGGACTAAGAGAATTTGTTATCACCAAACCACCAATTAAAGAAATGCTAAAGCATCTGCTGTAAAAAAAAAAAGAAAAAAGAAAAGAAAAGAAAGAGGAAGCAAAGAAGGAACACATGGGTAACAAATAAAAATGGCAACAAATAAGTACCTACTAATAATAACATTAAATGTAAACAAATTAAATGGCCCAATCAAAAGACATAGGATAACTGAGTGGATAAGAAAATAAAACTTATATATCTGCTGTCTACAAGAAACTCACCTCAGAAAAAAAGAAGCACCCAGACTGAGGGTGAAGGGATGGAAAAAGTATTTCAGGTGAATGGAAATGAAAAAAAAAGCAGGGGTATCAATACTTATATCTGACAAATTAGATCTGAAAATGAAAGGCATGTCAAGAGATAAGTAAGGTCACCTCATAATACTAAAAAGAGCAATCCAACAAGCAGAAATAATTCTGGGAAATATATATGCACCCAATACAGGAGTATCCAAATACATAAAAAACCCTGGATGATATCAAGGGAGAGATTGACAGCAATCATAGTAGGAAACTTTAATACCCTACTATCACCATTGGACAAATCCTCTAAACAAAAAATCAGCAAAGAAACATCAATCCTAAATGACTCAGTAGACCAGATGGAATTAATTTACATCTTTAGAACATTTCATCCCAAAGACACAGAATATATATTCTTCTCCAGTGTAGCTGGGTCATTTTCAAAGATAGACCATATGTTGGGTCATAGGAAAAGCCTCTTCAAATTCAAGAAGATAGAAATCATATCAAGCATTTTCTCAGATCACAGTGGCATAAAACTGGAAATCAACTACCATAAAAACATCCAAAGAAATCAAACACATGGAGACTAAACAGCATGCTATTAAACAATGATTGGGTGACCAGAGAGATCAAAGAAGAAATAAAAACAAAACAAAACAAAACAAAACAAAAAACATGGCAACAAACAACAATGAAAACACAACTATCCAAAACCTATGGGAAACAGCAAAAGCAATCTTGAGAGGGAAGCTCATAGCTCTACTGCAAAAGAAAGAAAGAAGAAAGAAAGAAAGAAAGAAAGAAAGAAAGAAAGAAAGAATTCAGACTTAGAAAGAGAGCAACAATAAAAGCCCAGTGTAAGCAGAAGGAAGGAAATGATAAAGATCAGAGCAGAGATAAATGACATTGAGACCAAAAAACAATACAAAAGATAATAAAACTAAGAGTTGGTTCTTTGAAAGGATAAACAAGATTGATGAACCTCTAGCCAGGCTCACCAAGAAGCAAAGAAAGAGGACCAAAATAAGCAAAATCAGAAATGAAAGAGGAGAAATAACAACAGACCCCACCAAAATATAAAGGATTGTTAAGAAATACAATGAACAACTCTATTCCAACAAACTGACAACCTGGAGGAAATGAACATATTTCTGGAAAAATACAACCTTTTAAAACTGAATCAGGGAGAATCTAAACATCTTAATAAGCCAATGACTATGAAAGTAATTGAAGCAGTCGTCAAAAGCTTTCAGCAAACAAAATCCCATGGCCAGACAGCATAACAGGGAAGTTTTATCAAATATTCAAGGAAGAACTCAGACTATGCCAAAAAAATTCAAGAGGAAGGAACTCTTCCAAGATCATTCTGTGAGGCCAGCATCACTCTAATAACAGAACCAGATAAAGACAACACAATGAATGAGAATTATAGGCCAATATTCCTCAATGAACATATATGCCAAAATCCTCATCAAATTTCTAGAAAATGGGATCCAGCAGTTCAACAGAAACATCATAAAACATGACCAAGTAGGATTTATCCCATTGATGCAAGGTTGGTACAATATACACAAATCAATAAATGTGATAAATCCCATAAACAAATTAAGATATTAAAAATTACACAGTAATATCAATTGATGCAAAAAAAAAAACATTTGGCAAAGTCCAACACCCTTTCTTGATAAAACCTCTCAACAAGGTGGGAATAGAAGATTATACCTCCTCATAATAAAAGCCATATATGAAAAACCCAAGCTAACATCATACTCAATGGGCAAAAACTAAAACCATTTCCCCTAAGAACAGGAATAAGACAGGGATGCCCACTCTCACCACTTCTGTTTGACATAGTACTGGAATATTACCCAATGCAATAAGCCAAGAATAAGAACTAAAAGGCATCCAAATTGTAAAAAAAAAAAGGAAGTAAAGCTGTCCTTATTTGCAGGTGACATGATATTGTGCATAAAACACCCAAAAATCTCCATAAAAAAAACTAATAGAATTAATAAATGAATTTGGAAATGTAGCAGGATACAAAATTAAGGCCAAGAAATTTATGACATTTCTATAAACCAACAGTGAACTTACAGACAGAGACTAAAAAAGAAAGAAAGCAAAGAAACCTCAGAATAAATTTAACTAAAGAGGTAAAATAACCTATATGTGGAAAACTACAGGACACTGAAAAAAGAGATAGTGGAAGATGTAAACAGATGGAAGAACATACCATGTTCATGGATTGGTAGAATCATCATTAAAATGTTCATAACACCCAAAGCAATCTACAGATTCAATGCACTACCCATTAAAATACCAATGGCATATTTCACAGACCTAGAAAGAACTCTCCAAAAATTCATCTGGAATAAAAAAAAAGACCGCAAATAGCCACAACAATCAGAGGAGGAAGAAAAACAAAGTAGAAGCAATCTTAGTACCAAATTTCAAGCTGTATTACAAAGATACTATTCTCAAAATAGCCTGGCGCTGGCACAAGAACAGACATATTGGACCGATGGAATAGAATAGAAAATGCAGATATTGACCCAAACTACTATGCTCAAATAATATTTGAGAAAGGAGGCATAAACAAACAATACAATTAAGACAGTCTCTTCATTAAATAGAGTTAGGAATATTGGACAGATACATGCAAAATATGAAATTAAGCCATACACAAAAATAAACTCAAAATGGATACAGGATTTGAATATAAGACAGGAAACCATAAAAATACTAGAGGAATCCAAAGGCAGAGAAATTTCAGACATATGCAGAAGCCATTTCTTCATTGATACAACTCCTAGGGCAATGGAAGCTAAAAAGAAAATAAACAAATGGTACTATATCAAAATAAAAAGCTTTTCACAGTAAAAGAAACCATAAACAAAACACCAAGAAAGCCCACTGTATGGGAGAATATATTTGCAAATGTTATCACTGATAAAGTTC
Source organism: Lasiurus borealis (assembly GCA_004026805.1). Taxonomy (NCBI): domain Eukaryota; kingdom Metazoa; phylum Chordata; class Mammalia; order Chiroptera; family Vespertilionidae; genus Lasiurus; species Lasiurus borealis. The sequence continues at coordinate 7,556 of PVJN01062367.1, read as the reverse complement.
TAATCTCCAACATCTACAGGCAACTTATACAACATAATTAAAGGAAGATAAATGATCCAATAAAAAAAATAGGCAATGGACCTAAATAGAATCTTTTCAAAAAAGGACAGAAGGCCAAGACACATATGACAACATGCTCAAAGTCACTAATTATCAGAGATGCAAATCAAAACAACAATACAGTACCATCTTATACCTGACAGAATTGCAATCATCAACAAATCCACAAATGACAATTGCAGGAGAGGATTTAGAGAAAAAGAAACTCTCATGCACTGCTGGTGGAAATGCAGACTGGTGCAGCCTCTGTGAAGAACAGTATGGAGTTTCCTCAAAAAAACTAAAAAATGGAGCTTCCATTTGACCCAGCACTCCCACTTCTAGGATTATATCCCAAGAAAGTAGAAACACCAATCAGAAAGAATATATGCATTCCTATATTCATAGCAGCACAATTAAACATAGCTAAGACTTGGAAGCAGCCTAATGTCCATTAGCAGATGAATGGATTAGAAATTTATGGTACATCTACACAATGGAATACTACACTGCTATAAAAAAGAAGGAATTCTGCAAAAACAGATTTGGCTCAGTGGACAGAGCATCAGCCTGAGAACTGAAGGGTCCTGGGTTTGATTCTGGTCAAGGGTATGTACCTTGGTTGTGGACACATTCCCAGTGGGGGGCATTCAGGAGGCAGCTGATCAATGTCTCTCTCTCTCTCTCTCTCTCTCTCTCTCTCTCTCTCTCTCTCTCGCTCTCTCTCTCTCTCTCATTGATGTTTCTAACTCTCTATCCCTCTTCCTTCCTCTCTGTAAAAATCAATAAAATACAGTGGTACCTCGAGATACGAGTTTAATTCATTCAGTAACCTTGAGGCATGGGTAACTATGAAACGCTCGAGTTGAAGTAAACTGGTGGGTCATGTGCAGCCGGCCGATCCAAGTGATTACTCCTATCTCAAATGTTGCTTGTATTTCAAAGCAAAAATCGCTTGCTCGATGGCTCCTTCTCAAAAATCTCATATGTTAGGGCACTCATATCTAGAGTGCCACTGTATATTTAAAAAAAACAGGGAAGGATTTCTTACCATTTGCAGCAACAAGGATGGACCTTGAGAGCATTATGTTAAGGGATATAAGCCAGACAATGAAGGAAAAATACCACATGATCTCACTCATTCATGGAAAATAAAGAACATTATAATCTGGTGAATAAAAAGATAGATACAAAGGCAGTAAAGCACTGAATATACTATCAATTTACAGTGGGAAGGCTGGAGAGTGCTGGGGAGAAAGAGAAATAGATCAAACAGAGGACTTGTATGCATTTATATAAGCACACCAATGGACACAAGACACTGGAGGAGGGGCAGGTGGGATAAGGGCATGTGACAGGGATTAGGGGAGGCTGGGGGAAGGTCAATAGGAAATAAACGGAGATATATGTACTGATATATGTAATACTTAAAACAATATAAATATTAAAAAGTAAAGATGAAATTGAACACATTTATGATTGAATAAGTTATAATAAAGCAAAAGCAATAAAAAAGATATTTTAGATATATTTTTAGTTTATATATAGTCAGTCAGATACTATGTAGAAAATTCATCTACAACTTGAGGTGGGCATTAGATATCTTATATGTGTATTATTTCTATATCAAGAAATGGAATGTTTATAAGATATATATTATTTATAGAAAGTAAAATTTATTTATATATGCATGTATATGTGTATGCATTTAAGTATAAAGATATATATATTTATATATATGTATGTATATATATATGTATATATATATGTATATATATATGTATATATATATGTATATACAATCATATATATTCTTATTTTAAGATTAACATTCATTATTTTTGGAATATTTCCAACAGTTAGACTATCTCTTTCTTACATTAAGCTCATGTCACGTGTTATTTTAAGGATCCTAAGTATTAGAGGACATCAAGTTTATACTCAGTGATCAGTCTACAAAAGTTAATAATCATCATCGATTGTCTCTATTGCCTTGTCTTATGCAGTCCATTTTGCTTTTAGATGATGCCTGGCCACAGACATTTATTTGAAAGTATCTCTTGTGCCATTTCACTTGAACATATACACTAATTATTTCTGTTTTCCAGAAATTTTGGTAACTGTCTAATGGAACTGTCCAGAAGCTTACCCAGTTCTTTCAACATTGGGAACCACAAAACTATTTATTTGAATATCCCTAGATTATTCATTCTTATCTTTTTCATCTGAAAAATAAGATTGTCAATCCTTCTACTTACAGAAAAACACAATATCATATATCCCTTTAATACTTAATTTTGTACTACAGTTTATCCAACCAGTCAGCAAAATTGATTCATTTTTTTTAATTTTAAGTATTAATTTTGTTGCAATAAACATTTTGCACATACATGATCATTAATTGGTGTTTTTCAGTGATTTCAGCTACTTTGGTAGTTTCTCATATATTAAATGGCTGTGAAATGTATCAAAATTAGTTCATTTTAACCTGAAAATTTGATCAACATTTGAGGGATAGATTATGATTATGAATTTTCTAGAGATTTTTTTTTCTCTCCATCTGATTTTGTCGCACAGAATCTTGTTAATTCACTGTTTAAATGAGAGCTATAGAACTTGGATATCCATTTTCCACAGGGTTTCCTGGAGTTTCTTCCCACCTTTCAAAGGTCCTTGCCTTTGCCTCTTGTATTCTCTCCAGTAATTAAAACAGTTTCTGCTTTGTCTGGTATCAGCAGGCCCTAGGGGCATGCTCCAGTTTCAGAGTGTGCTTACCTTTCTAGAATGTATGATTCACTTTTGTTTGTGGCCTTTGAAATTTTTTTCTTTCTTGTACCAGATTATCCATGGGTTTAGAAAAATCACCTAATATTTTATACACCTTATAGTTGAAGGATTTTTTCAAGATATCAGAAACTTCCTTGTTAAAAAAATATAAAATAAAATATAAGTGCCAGAATTAACTATACATTATTAAATATAGATTCTAATTTGCTTTGCTTCTTAGGTGTGTCAGCCTTAATCCCAGAATCGATAGAAGGGAATATGCATATGATAGCATGGGAATTTAGGAGATAGTGTAATAGTTTGAAGCTGATGAGTTTTGACTATCTCTTCTTCTGGAGTTCAATCCTTACTGAAAACTACATAGACTGTATAAAAGGTCCTTTGCCCAGTCCCTAGAAAGGATGGTTGAATGGGTTGAATGATGTCTCTGCAAAGTTCATATACATCCACAACCTCAAAATATGACTTACTTGTAGATAAGGTCTGCAATTTAATTAAAGGATGAAGATGCATTCATATGGGCTTAGAATGGGGCCTATAACCAATGAGTGAATCTTCTTTAATAAGTGACAGAAAAACATTACCCACAGAGACATAGAAAAAAGAACCATTCTATATAATAAAAGCCTAATGTGCACACTGTCCCCCTGAACGGGAGTTCAACTGGTGGGGCTGGCTGACCAGCAGTGGCAAGGGAGGTCCTGACCAGCAGCCAACTGCTGCTAGGGACCCTACCCCTGCATGAATTTCATGTGCAGGGCCTCTAGTCTATATATAAAGGTGGAGAGATTTCTATTATTTTCCCATAAATTAAAGATGCTCAAGCCACCAGAAGCTGAAAGAGAAAAGGAAGGATCCTCCTAGAGCCTTTTAGAGAGTATGATATGATCCTGCTGACACCTTGATTTTGGATTTTTGGTTTTTAGAACTCCGATAGAATAGATTTTTGTTGTTGTAATCTACCATGTTTGTGCTAATGTTATAGTAGCTTTCATAAACTAACACAGAGGGATTGCAGGAGGTTGGTATTTTAGCAAGGTCACTGTCTAACATCCTAGATATGAAAGTATCATATCTTCTATTCTGTGGAAGAAGAGAAAAGTTAACTAGCATCTACTAAAACAACAACAACAAAAAACGTAAAGTGTATCAGGGAGAAAATAGAACTTTGTAGTCAGGTTTCCTTTACTACCATCCTAGTCTCACCAATTACTGCCACCTGTGTGATTATACTTCTTTAAACCTCCATGACCCAATCTCTAAAATGAGAAAATGTCCCTATGTCACATAGGCAGTTGTGAAGATAAAGTAAAATAACCCCATTAAAGCACTTGACAGAGCACATTTTAATGATAATATACATTTTTAATGCTTGACAAGCTTTGTTTGACAGCTATTATTAAAACCAGGGCTGCTGCTACTACAACTCTTCCTCTTCCTTCTCCTCACCTCCCTCCTTATCACTCATTCTGTGTTTATTAAATGGTTGCTATATGATTCACACTGCATTAAATCATGAAAATAAAAAACTAAACAAAAGAAAAAGTCAACTTCTGTCCTCTCTTCTGATTTATTTGTGGGGAAAGGGATAAGAGTGATGTATTAGATATTAATAAAATAATCTAATATATTAGTGGGGAATGAAATATGGTGAAATTCTTTACTTCTTCCAAAGTGTTCATCTCTGCCTCTCCCAACTTTAAAATTAATCCCAAGAAACATTCCTCACTTTATCTTTAGTGTAACATCAGTTTTCTGTTGAACCCCAAGACATACATATACATCTAGGCAGAAAGAACAGCAAGAATAAAGGAAAAAGCTGCAATGTGTCTTGTATGGAAAACGAATGGCAAAAAGGTCCTTATAAAGAAGGTAAATTGAATGAGAGGAAGGGGACTGAGCATTAAAGTAAGATAATGAAGAGATGCCATATCACAAAAGGCTCTGTGGGCCAATCGAAATAGAGAATTAAGCTTTTATTCTTCATGAAAAGGGAAGTCATGGAAAGATTTCGAGCAGGTAAGTGGCATGATATGAATTACTAACATGAGAATACATGAAATGGAATAAGTTTAAAAATAGCAAAATGAGTTTGGAAGACTATTACAATCATTCAGAAGATAAAAAAAGGTGATAGAACAAGAATGCTAGCACTGGAGGTAGTTAAGAAGTAGTCAGATTTAAGCTATATTTTGAAGGTAGAGGCAACAGGTATTTTTGACACTCCAGATATGTAGTATGGAAGAGGTGTTAGAAATGATATAAAGTCATTTAACTCGAAGATGTGAGAAATGTAAATTGTTATTTTTTTTCCCTTTGAGATGAGGTGAGGAGGAAGCACAGGAGTTTATTTTTCATACAATGAGTCTGAGGTGCCTGTTAGACAAGTGGTTATGTTGAGAAAGCAGTTGGCCCTACAAATTTGGGGATATGTAAACATACAATTGATAGTTTATTGATAAATAGACAAAATGGAAATTCATGACAATGATGAAAAATAACAAGGGAGAAAATGAAAAATAAAAAGAGAGTATTCAAAATAGTAGCCTTGAGACAAATCATATTTTTGTAAAGACAGATTACTCTCATTCAGAATGTGTGCTGTCCTTTAGACGTGCTGAGGCAATCTAGAGATACCAGTATTTTCAAATATATTTTATAGAATCAGATATTTAGGAAAATGTTCTTTTTCTCCATTCTTTTTTTATCTTTTTTGTAAACTCATTTTAAGACTATGTTTCTATAATGAGACTGCTTTACTCCGGTGCTTTTTCAAACTCAACATGTTAAACTATGGATAACTTCAAAGACACCTCAGATACAGAAAACTGTGTCTGCAGTGTTTTTATTAGTGTTCTATATAAACAGGTTTACATAAACAGGTTGATGATTTATAAATAGGATACTCTGAAAAACAATCCATAGATATTTGTCAATTTCATATTTTCTTTATATTTGAAGCCTTTGAAAAGCTCTGCTTGAGTATTTAAAAATTAAGATTAAAAATTAAGGTTTTTCTTCATTTGTAACAGTTGCCCGCCAGGTTATGATATAGTCCATATATCACGAAATTCATGCACAGTGGGAGGGTGTCCCTCAGCCCAGCCTGTACCCTCTCCAATCTGGGACTCCTCGAGGGATGTCTGACTGCCTGGGCAGACGGACATCCCTCTCACAATCCAGGACTATTGGCTCCCAACTGGTCTCCTGCCTGCCTGCCTGCCTGCCTGCCTGATTGCCCTCTAACCACTTCCCTGTCAGCCTGATTGATGCTTAATTGCTCTCCTGACAGCCTGTTTGCCCCTAACTGCCCTCCCCTGCAGGCCTAGTCACCCCTAACTCCCCTCCCCTCCCCTGCAGGCCTGGTAACACCTAACTGCCCTCACCTGCAGGCTTTATCACCCCCAACTGTCCTCACTTGTAGTCCTAGTCCCTCCCAACTGACTTCTCCTGCAGGCCACTTTTTTGGTGGCCATCTTGTGTCCACATGAAGGCAGCCATATTTGATCACAAGGGGACAGCCATTATGCATGTTGGAGTGGTGGTCAATCTGCATATTACTATATTTTTAGATAGGATAGAGGCCTGGTGCATGGGTGGGGGCCAGCTTGGTTTGTCTTGAAAGGTGTCCTGGATCAGGGTGGAGTATGGGGTGGCCTGGGAGAGGGGACTGTGGTGGTTTGCAGAGGCCCTGGTATTTAATTGTAGAAGATAAATAAATCCCAGATACCAAGCAGAGGTCCTGGTATCTGAGGTTTATTTATCTTCTACAATTAAAACTTTGTAGCCTTAAGCAGAGGCCAAGGCAGGCCAGGGTATGTGGAAAGCTTGGCTTCCTTCATTGCCAGGGAAACCCCAGCCTCTCTCCTACTCTCTCTGTGGTTCACAGCCATTTTGTTGGGTTAATTTGTATACTCACTCCTGACTTGCTGGTGGGCGTGGCTTGTGGGCATAACGGAGTGATGGTTGATTTGCATAGTACTCTTTTATTATCTGATACCATGTAACAGATATATATATGGTTTTCATTGATGATTTTTGTATTGAGAATTGTTTTGTCAATACTCTTCTTGAAACTAGTTTTTAAGCTTTATCTAAAATGTAGCTCATAAAACACTATGAAATGCTGATAAAAATATAGTATTTTTAGAAAACCCAAGATCTCATACCATTTTTAAAATTTATAAAATGTGTGGTTAAATATATACACTTAACCCTCTAAGCCTGTTTCTTTATTTGAGAAAAATTTATTACAATCCAGCTGTCAAGTTTGTTTTTGTTTCTTTTTTATTTTTAATAAAAGTGAATATCTAGTTATATAGGTCCAATACAAGTGTGGAAGGGGCTAAGAATTGTGACCAAAGCAAGAGGATTCAAAATAGGTGAGCATCTAGCTAGTGTTTATCATAGCTTACAACACTTTCCCTAGCATCATCCCAACACCAGAATGTGAAGTGATTTACTGCACACAGAATTCTACTATCTGTGATGTGAATCAGAACATAGCATTGATTCTCAACATAAACATTTGATTAATTTATTTCCAGTTCATTTCAAGGTCTTAATAAATTTAAATAGAACTATAGATACTTAGATAAGAAATAAGACATGTCTCACATAGGATGGTATTTATTTATTTATTTATTTATTTATTTATTTATTTATTTATTTATATTGAAGTCATAGAATATCAGGGTCTTTCTAGAAATGTCTTTCAGTAGTCTCTACCA
>PVJN01062366.1:0-11036 GCA_004026805.1 Lasiurus borealis | reverse complement strand
GGGGGGGGGGGGCTTGGCCAGCCTGCAAACCAGCACAGGCCCCTCGCCCAGGCCACACCATGCCCCAAAGGAACACCCATCCTGATCCAGGACACCTTTCAGGACAAACCAGCTGGCCCCTACCTGTGAACCAGGCCTCTATCCTACCTAATAAAAGAGAAATATGCAGATTGACCATCACTCCAATACACAAGATAACTGCCCCCATGTGGACACAAGATGGCCACCACAAGATGGCCAGCAGGGGAGGGCAGTTGGCAGGGACCAGGCCTGCAAGGGAGGGCAGTTATGGGTGATCAGGCCAGCATGAGAAGGCAGTTGGGAGGGATCAGCCTACAGGGAGGGCCATTAGGGGTGATCAAGCCTGCAGGAAAGGGCAGTTAGGGGTGACCAGCCCCATAGGATAGGGCAGTTAGGGGCAAACAGGCTGTCAGGGGAGCAGTTAGGCATCAATCAGGCTGGCAGGGGAGTAGTTAGGGGGTAATCAGGCTGGCATATGGAAGCAATTAGGAGAATCAGGAAGGCAGGCAGGTGAGCAGTTGGGAGCCAGCAGTCCTAGATTGTTAGAGGATTGTCCGGCTGCCCATTTAAGCCCTATCCTACCTGGATTGGGCCTAAATGGGCAGTTGGACATCTCTCAAGGGGTCCCAGATTTGAGAGGAAGCAAGCTGAGCTGAAGGACACCCCCCACTACTGTGCATGAATTTTGTGCACCAGGCCTCTAGTCCTATATAATAAAAACCTAGTATGTGAAGTGTCTGTCATCCATTCAACCAATCAAAGCATAATATGCTAATGATAGGCTAAAGCTGCTCAACTGCTTGCTATGATGTGCGCTGAACACCAGGGGGCAGATGCTCTCACTGGTAGGTTAGCCTGTTGCTGGGGTCTGGCCAATCGAGGCTGAGCGAGATGGGCTGGACATGCCCTGGAGCTCTCCCTCGGTTTCTCTCTGGCTGGCCAACCCCCTGAGGCCCTCCCTATACCCAATCATGCACTGGTGGGGTCCCTCGGCCTTGCCTACACTCTCTTGCAATCTGGGACCCCTCGGGATGTCAGAGATCTGGTTTCAGCCTGATCCCACAGGCCAGGGCAAAGGACCCCACTAGTGCACAAATTCATGCACCAGGCCTCTAGTCTCAGATAAATGGATATCTTTTCATTCTTCCTTAGGCACAGGGACTTGCCTACTCAACCCACATTTTGGTTCCTTTTCTGATTGTATCTATCAGCATATTCCAAATTGGCTTTTCTTTACCTTAATTATTGAGTTAAATAATTCCTTGTATTTAAAAGTAATAATCTAAAGCAAACCTATGGTTGAAATAATCATTGGGATGCTTGGATGGCTAGTAGCACATACCACATCTTTCGTAAAACTATATTGTCATTGCCAATTATTACTCATCTGTCAGTTTTCCTTTTCTGAAGCTCCATGTTGAGTTTTCTTTCTAGTTTTGTAACTATTTTGACATGTTTGTGTAAATGCTGACCTGACCAATATGTAGCTTATAGATAAAGAGCCTGTTTGTATAAGAATCCTAGGAACTAACTTCAGAAGATACAGTCTCTGACCTTCAGTTATCCCAGCTCTAGGAGAATTGCTGACCTTCAACAGTAAAAACAGGATGACACACGCCAAACCATCCCTTGACCAGTTTCAAGGTCCTTATCGAAATGGACTGGGTCTGCATGTGGAGAACTTTTCAATATCCTTCCCTTAATCTCTTTATTCTGCTTTCCCTCTCCCTCTTTATAGAAACTTCTGCCTGCACTGAAATGTGGAGATGGGCTTTGCAACAAGAGTGCCCCATCTTCTCAGGTGGTCAACACCTGAATAAACCCCTTTTCTTTTTCACCAGTTTCCTGTCTCACTGGCTTTCATCATGGTAGGCAGCCAAACCTGGATTTTGGTTACAGTTTCACAATTTCTCTTATAGAATTGAACATATCTCATAATTTCCCTGATCTATGCAGACATAGATGATTCCAATAGTTGGACCTTGTGCTAACATTTCAGGCATGGCTGAGTTCCATGTCTGTAGCCATGTGAGGTCAGTTTCCATGCAAATATTCCCTTGCCATTCTCAGACACAGCCCAGTCTCCAGAATGCCAATCTTCTTGCTAACAAACCAATCTCTTGTTGAATTTTTAGTGTTTTGACTAGTTTTGTTATTTTGGTTTGGTTTTTGCCAAGTTTTTTATTTTAAGAGAAAGAGGTAAATGACAAAAAAAAGGCAGCTCTTAGCAAATATATGTTTTTAAATCAAAGTACCCATAACATGTCCTGAGATAATATAGATTCATTCTAGTTTCCAATACTTAACTTAGTAATATCTTAATAATGTCACCAATTCATTAAGACCATTACTGAGATACTTGATTCCTCCCTTCCTCCTCTGTCATTGCTGGATCCTTCCTAGATGCCAACTACTATAGTGAGAAGTGGGGAAACAGCCCAACCTTTGAAGAGCTATTTAACTAACTACTAACTACCTACCAACTAACACTTTTTGGGGAGTAAATATTTAAGCAAAGATTTTTTTAAAAATATATATTTTATTGATTCTTCACAGAGAGGAAGGGAGAGGGATAGAAAGCTAGAAACATCAATAAGAGAAAGACATCGGTCAGCCGCCTCCTGCACGCCCCCCACCGGGGATGTGCGCGCAACCAAGATACATGCCCCAGACCAGAATCGAACCTGGGACCCTTCAGTCTGCAGGCCAACGCTCTAGCCACTGAGCCAAACCGGTTTTGGCATAAGCAAAGATTTTAATAAGACATTTTTTTTGTTTAGTCTAATATAAACAAAATCAGCCAGATTTTGTGGTACATATAGAATTAGTACTGATATATTCTTTAAATTTGAATTGCAAATTTATTTACTAGTCTAAATATATAGATCAAAGATATCATTTCCTTATCTTGTTTCCTACTTATATGCTAAGAAAACAAAACACATTCCCATGTATAATAAAGATGAAATGACTATCATAGGAATTGGGAAGGACTTCTGACATCTGTGGCAAATATGTTTGGCACTGCAGGAGAACAGTATCTTAAAGAGGACATGAGATTAAAACAGAACCTGGTGGCTGCGCATAGGCCTGTGGCCCTGGAGCTGCATGTAGTCTGTTTACAAGAAAGCAGAGATGTGGAGATTCCATATTCTAGAATATTCAGAGATAAATATTAACCTGAATACATGGGCCTCCGTGGGCTGTTCCAAAGACAATGGCAGATTGTGATTAACTCAGTATTAAGTAAAACAGGTGTAGCTCCCAACCCCCTGACAAGTTGCCAACATGGACTAAGTTTGAACCTTTTGACTGGTACGATGCAAACAATTTTTATAAGAAAGTAAGGTTTCAAAGATACGGTTAAACTCAGCTTTCTGCAGTGGATATTATACCTATTATTAATTAATAGAAGGTAAATGTGTAAGAATATAACTATAATCAATTCCTTCTTTCAAAACGAATCACTACATAGATTATGGGTGGCATCATGGGGAAGAAATTACACACACTTTGGATTCTGATAGTTAATTAATTGATGCAACAACCATTAAATTAGCTATTGTCATCTTAAATGGAAGGTATATCACTCCAACCAAAAATCTAACTCCTCATCTCTAAGTGACTCCCTTTTCTATCTTTTCTAATTCTATCTATACTGCCACCTTATGTCATGAAACATTATCAATCAAGTCCTTGATGATTATTCCTTTAAAATATTTCTAACTTCCACATAGTCCTTTTTTAAAAATATATTTTATTGATATTTTTACAGAGAGGAAGGGAGAGGGATAGAGAGTTAGAAGCATCAATGAGAGAGAAACGTCAATCAACTGCCTCCTGCACACCTCCGACTGGGGATACGCCTGCAACCAAGGTACGTGTCCCTGACTGGAAATGAACCTGGGACCTTCCAGTCCAGAAGCTGATGCTCTATCCACTGAGCCAAACCAATTAGGGTTCCACCTAGTCCTTTTAAATGCCACAATGTGATCCAAGCCTTCACCCTTCCTCCCTGGTTTCTCTGCCTCTGGTATTTCCCTTTTCTAAAATATTTCAGAAATCACTGCTAACCTGATATGTGATCTTTCTAAAATATTCATTTCCCCAGGTCAATTGCCAGTTCTAACTTGCCTTTGATTCCCTACAAGCTTACTTCTTTGAACATAGTAGGTTTATAAAAAAAAAAAAAAGGTTGAATGCCAGATGAACTAATTCATGAACTGGCTTCCAAAATGTGAAGTTTTGCTTTTGTTTAAGCTTAAACATGTGATCCACCAAAGTTGAACTTGTAAGTGTGGCACTATAATTCTTTCAGGTTATTTTCACCTACAATTATTAAGTGCATGGTGGCATTGGAAAATGATTGTTGACAGTGGAATCAACTAAAGAGATTACATCTTTAAATACACTTCTAACTTGTGAAATAATCTGGAGTCACCATCTAGTTTATGCTTCATTAAAACTTAAGTCATTTATAGTGTGTGTCTTTAAGGTGAAGAAACTGATTTCCATAATCCTTACTTGCAAAACAACCTCGTTATTTTCTACCTTCCTCCCTGTATAAGCTCATCGCTTCTTCCCATTCTTTTATTTTTAGACCCAGCCAGCATGTCAATCATCTGTCTGTGAGCTGCTCCTGAGTCAGACCATCCCTAAACAAGATGGAAACATTGGGGTTTTGGGCTACCACATATATGTTTGTAAATCAATGGAATACACGGAGCTGGTGAAGTTTAATAATCCCATATTGAAGAGAGTTTTACATGAAACATTACACGTTTGCAAGGGTTAATAAGATCTGAAGATTAATTGTATAGAGCAGCTCAAAATGACACCTATAATCAAAGCCCACAAATAGAACAAAGCCTGAGTTGTTTGAAACAGTTCTTAAGCTGGTTCTGATGTATTCTCTCTCCTCCACAATCCTAACCGCTAACCATTGCTAGTCTTCACCACACTTAGGGTTTAGAACCCTCAATACTCACTGATAGGAAAGTTTTCTTTTCCTCTCAGCTTACTGTCTATAAGCACCCCTGAAAAATCTATAACTTGCTAATCAGTGACTGCAAATGAAGGAAATAAAGTAAATTAGCCAGATCTACTATTGGATGACTCGGAATCATTAACTCCTGGATAATTGACTAGAATACATGTATGTCTTTGGTTCATAGTAAGAGCTCTTTTAGCTCTTCTGTTTGAACGCTCTAAACTTTCTAATTGTAGCTGCCCATGTTCCAAGCAGACTGGGGAGAAATGTGGGACATTCGCTTATGTTTCAAAGTTATTTAAAATGTGTGCGGCTCTTTTAAGCGGCGGTAGACCCTTCTTGCCAATAAGCTAAGTTTAACATTTCTCTCAATGTGCTGGCATGATGTTGCTGCTGTAAATTGTTATTGTGTAGGTTGGGACTTTAAAGAGGAGTTATATGTTCAAAGGACTTCAAGCCAAGTGCTACTATATGTCTCTCCACAATCTTGTGTCCAGCCAGTGTGATAATACCACAAGTTACTCCTTCGTTTCAAGACAACACCTGTAGCAGAGTCTGAAAACACCTGACAGCCACCTCTGAACGAGCCAATTCCTGCTGAAATGGAAATCAGCAGGAACATATGATGACATACATGAAAGGTGCAGGGACTTCCTACGCCTCAGAGTGGGGATTATATTGAATATCTTTTTTTTAAATCGATTTTTTACAGAGAGGAAGGGAGAGGAATAAAAAGTCAGAAACATCGATGAAAGAGACATCGATCAGCCGCCTCCTGCACGCCCCACACTGGAGATGTGCCCACAAGCAAAGTATATGCCCCCAACCGGAATCAAACCCGGGACCTTTCAGTCCGCAAGCCGACGCTCTATCCACTGAGCCAAACCGGTCTCGGCTTGAATATCTTTTAAGAATTATTTTTACCTGGGGAGCATTACCTTTTTCAGAGGCCTTTTCTAGTTTGCATTAGCATTATCAAAGCTGTTTCGTTATGTGAATTAGAAAATGCCAAAAGAATGGGTATTATTGATTTGATTCTGTTTGTACCGAAAACCAAGTTCATTAAGGCAATAATTTGAGGCATGTTTTGCAGACAGAATTTTGGAAGAGTTATATATTATCAGTTTTTTTTTTCTTTTTCTTTTCTTTTTTATAGTAAATTATAGTTCTGCTAGTCAGAAACACGGGCTCTAGTTTACTGATTGACTGTGTTCTATAGTCAGTTTCAAAGTATATTAGCTGACAGAGTGGAAAGACTAAGGGCTGTTAAGTAAGCCAGGCCTGTCCAAATCTTGGTTCTGTTGTTTCTTAACTGGATGAGATCCCTTAACCTTTCAGGACCTTTTCTTATCTCTGTGGAAAAGGAATAATATCTTCCCTACTGAGTTGCTAGATAGCTTAAAGAGAATACATATAAAATGCAAAGCATAGGGTTTGGGACATAGGTACATATTTAATAAAAACTGTAATAGATTAGAAATAGATGTCGCTATAGTTGTCAGAACTTAGAAATGACTCTATTAATACAGGTGCATGGAAATAAGTTTTTGAGGGGCAGCCTGGAAATCCCATCTTATTTAACACAAGGTGAACATGATTAAAAACAAAACACTATTGGTAAGAGCACTAAATCCCTGTCATGAGGGCTCCACCCTCATGATTAAGTACCTCCCAAAGGCCCCACCTCCTAAAACCACCGCAGCTGGCTTTAGGGTTTCAACATACGCAGTTAGGAGGGAAGGCGTTTGTAGAAGGTGAGGAGGATGCAAATATTCAGACCTTGCACCCCCCTACCAGTACACATGTATTCTGGAAGTCCTCAGAACTAGAGAGATTTCTTCTTAAACTGAAGCAGAATGGTGGTGGAAAATTCCAGAAAGTCTGCATTACTCAGATTTTGGTTATTAACTACGTAGTAGTTGACCACTGACAAATTGTTGGTTGGGTATCTCTCAAAGCACCAGGAGTCAAGGACCTTATTTTCTAAAATTCAGCAATAGCCAAAACTGGTTTGACTGAGTGGATAGAGCACTGGCCTGCGGACTGAAGGGTCCCAGGTTCAATTCCGGTCAAGGGCATGTACCTTGGTTGCGGTCACGGCCCCAGTGGGGGACGTGCAGGAGGCGGCTGATCGATGTCTCTCTCTCATCATGTTTCTGGCTTTCTATCTCTCTCCCTTCCTCTCTGTAAAAAAATCAATAAAATATATTTTAAAAAATAAATAAAATTTAGCCACATTTTACGATTATCCTTCTCTTTAAAAAGGGTTTTGAAAAATGTTTTAAAAGTTAAACAAAGATGAAAGACATTGCATTTTAGTTCTGAGGAGCTCCAGCGCAAGGCTGAAATCCATACAGACAAATGTCGAGGGGAGACGCTTTAATTTTTTAAGAGCGGGAAGCATGGTTTTGCTTTTCTCCCCTCCTTTTGCAGTGTTCACAGCATTTTAATAACAGAGTCCACGACGGACTAAATTGGGGTTTGGAGGTTTTCAGGATTCAGCTCGTGAGTTGGTTTTATGACCTTTCTCCAAAGCATAATATACGGCCGGGTTTCTTTCCCCAAACCCAAACAGCTAATAGGTTTGTTGAACTGTGCTCTCCTCCCCCCAAAAGGAGATTCTAATTAACTCAAGTACTTTGATTCAACAGCGATTTAAGAGATGGGGGATGGTGCTACATTTGGTCTGAGTTTCTTCTAACGTCCTTTGCTAGCCTCATAAAAACTCCTATGGATATGAATCTTAATAGATTTCAGTTCTGTTCTATTTTCACATTCCTGCCTGTCCTGAGGGAGTAGTATAGTTTGGTTATTGTTGGTCTGGCATGCAGCTGGAAGAAGAATGCGGCGTTTATGGGAGTAGGGGGCCTCTCTGCTTGTTGTTGCTGCCAGAAACGTGTGTCTTGCAGCTCCTATGTTTGTGCAAGACATGGTATGCAACTCCTAGGTTTGTGCAAGACGTGCACCTTGATGGGTATACGTGAGCCGGCTTAGGCTGGCATTAACTTGTGTGTAACTTAGTCGATGGAGAGATAGAAAAATTATCCATAACCTGGAGTATGTTCTCCCCCCTATTCTCCTCTCACTCTTTTCAAATGACTTCTCCTCCCTATTCTCCTCTCACTCTTTTCAAATGACTTTCCATTCAAATGACTTGCTTGGGTTAAGACACTGTGCTCTGCCAAAACCAAAACCGGTTTGGCTCAGTGGATAGAGCACCGGCCTGCGGACTGAAAGGTCCCAGGTTTGATTCTGGTCAAGGGCATGTACATCGGTTGTGGGCACATCCCCAGTAGGGGGCGTGCAGGAGGTGGCTGATCGATGTCTCTATCTCACCGATGTTTCTGGCTTTCTATCCCTTTTCCTTCCTCTCTGTGAAAAATCAATAAAATATATTAAAAAAAAAAGACTGTGCTCTGAGGAGTCTTATTAACATATTGGACAGATAGCTTATTTGTCGGCTGAGAAAGCAGAGGCTAGAACCTTGGCACAGGTGAGCATGGGATGGGCCCATTTTGAGAAGGATGTTAAGTGACTGGTTCAAGGTCAGCTAGTAAGTGTTACGGCTACAACTATTCTTGGATTTCCTCCTTTTCTCCAAGCCTCTCAACCTGCCCATAGTTTTGCTTCCTTCCCCACGAGACTCTGGTTGAATTATTCCAGCTTTTGTCTCTCACACTCTACCAGCCCCCGTCTCTCCTTCAGCCTGCTTCCCCCTGAATATCAGGGATCTGTCAGGCTGCTGCTGGAACTCATTGCCTTGTAGCCTCTTCCCACTTCGCATGTTCTTCCTGGGCCAGTGTACCTACCTTCACTGCTTCACCTAGTAAACCTGTGCTGGCACAAGCAGACATTTATCTGCATCTCAGCTTCTGTCCTGAGACCCATCTCCTCCCAATGGAGACAATGACTTAACATCCACACAGACCCTAGGAGGAGGATATGATGAAGTAAAGACAGTCTCTTCAATAAATGGTGTTGGGGAAATTGGACAGGTACACGCAAAAAAATAAATGAAGTAGACCCCCAATGTACACCATATACAAAAATAAACTCAAAATGGATAAAAGACTTAACTGTAAGTTGTGAAATCATAAAAATCCTAGAAGAAAACATAGGCTGAAAAAATCTCAGACCTCTCACATAGCACCGGTTTTGCAGATAAATCTCTGAGAGCAAGGACAACAAAGGAAAAAATAAACAAATGGGACCACATCCAATTAAAAGAAACCATCAACAAACTTAAAAGGGAACCCTCTGTATGGGAAAACATATCTGCCAATGACCCATCTGATAAGGGTTATTATCCAAAATATACAAAGAACTGATACAATTCAACACCAGGAAGACAATCCAATGAAAAAAATGGGCAAAGGGTCTGAATAGACACTTCTCCAAAGAGCACATATAGAGGGCCAATGGTCATATGAAAAAATGCTCAACATTACTAACAATCAAAAAGATGCAAGTTAAAACTGCAGTGAGGGACAGAGCTCTTAGTGTTCCCCTGGATCTATCTCTTGCTTCAACAGTGTTTCGAAGGAACAGACCCGGAGACACCCCTTCTTCCAGCCTCCGGCCGCCTTCCAACCTCTTTTCCAGTCACCATCTTCAGAACCACCTCAGCCTTAGCCTCCAAGACCAGCCAACACCATCTCTTTTACCTTAACTCCTTATTGCCAAACAAACGCGAGCTCTCAAATTCATCAGAATTATCCCACCAAGATGGAGGCTGCCGTCAACCTGCACCTGTGGGTCTCGCACACCTACCTCTCTCTGGGCTTCTATTTTGACCGCAATGATGTGGTTCCGAAGGGTGTGGGCCACTTCTTCCTTGAGTTGGCAGAGAAGAAGTTCGAGGGCACTAAGCATCTCTTAGAGATGCAAAACCAGCATGGTAGTCGCATTCTCTTCCAGGATATCCTGAAGCCTTCCCAGGATCAGTTTACCCATGCAAGCACTCAACTTCCCGGAGAACCACTTCTGGGGTGAGAGGATGAAACTCATCAAGAAGATGGGCAACACCTGACTCACCTCTGCAGGCTGGTCAGCCCCCAGGCTGGGCTGGGCGAGTATCCCTTCCAAAGGCTCACCCTCAAGCACCACTAGGAGCCTTTGGATCCCAGAGGCCTTTGAGGGCCCCTCTGCATCCGCCTGATGTCTGGTTTTTGCCTGAGCCTCTCCCTGAAACCCTAGGCCTTTAACACCCTGGAGCCCTCTCCCATGCATTGGACCAAATGAAAACAATAAAGCTTTTTGCAGCAAAAACAAAACAAAACAATAAAACGACAATGAGGTTTCTCATCACACCTGTCAGAATGGTTACCATCAATCAATTAACCATCAACAAGTGCTGGTGAGGATGTGGAGAAAAGAGAACCCTGGTACACTGTTGGTGGAAATGCAGACTGGTGCAGCCATTATGGAAAATAGTATGGAGTTTCCTGAATAAATTAAATATGGAACTTCCATTTGACTGGGAACATATCCTAAGAATCTTGCAACATCAGTCCAAAAGAATACATGCACCCCTATGTTCATAGCAACATTATTTATAACTAGAGACCAGTTACTTAGGCTTTTATCCTATCGAATAAAAGAGTAATATGCAAATTGACTGTCACACCAAGACACAAGATGGCTGCCCCCATGTGGTCAAAGATAGCTGTCCCCATGTGGACACAAGATGACGGCCACAAGATGGTTGGCAGGGGAGGGCAGTTGGGGGAGACCAGGCCTGCAGGGGAGGGCAGTTGGGATGGACCAGGCAAGCAAAGGAGGGCAGTTGGTGGGGGGGACCAGGTCTGTAGGGGAGGGCAGTATGAGTGATCAGGTCAGCAGGGAAGGGCAGTTAGGGGTGACTGGGCCTTTAGAGGAGTGCAGTTGGGGGAGATCAGGCCAGCAGGGGAGGGCAGTTGTGGGGGGATTAGGCCTGTGGGGAAGGACAGTTGAGGGGAGCGGCCCAGGCCTGCAGGGGAGGGCAGTTGGGGGGGACCAGGCATGCAAGGGAAGTCATTTAGGGGTG
>PVJN01062365.1:0-11036 GCA_004026805.1 Lasiurus borealis | reverse complement strand
TCCCTGCAGGCCTGGTCACCCCCAACTTCCCTCCTGCCGGCCTGTTCCCTCCTCTGCAGGCTAGATAGCCCCCAACTGCCCTCTCTTGCAGGCCTGGTCCCTCCCAACTGCCCTCTCCTGCAGGCCTGATCACACACAACTGCCCTCCCTTGCAGGCCTGGTCCCTCCCAACTGTCCTCCCCTGCTGGCCATCTTGTGGTAGCCATCTTGTGTCCATATGGGGGCAGCCATCTTATATGTTGGAGTGATGGTCAATTTGCATATTATTCTTTTCTTAGATAGTATAGACTAGAGGCCGAATGCACAAAATTCATGCAAGAGTAGGCCTTCCTTTCCCCGGCTTCTGGTACCGACTTCCCACTGGTACCCAGGACCTGGGCTTCCCTCCAGCCGCCAGCAGGCATCCAGGACTCAGGTTTCCCCCATAGCCCCAGCATCATTCAGAAGGTCACCTAGAAGGATGTCTGATCTAATTAGCATATTTTGTTTTTATTATTATAGGTAGTATTCCATTGTAACAATAAC
Organism: Lasiurus borealis; assembly: GCA_004026805.1. NCBI lineage: Eukaryota > Metazoa > Chordata > Mammalia > Chiroptera > Vespertilionidae > Lasiurus > Lasiurus borealis. The sequence continues at coordinate 10,511 of PVJN01062365.1, read as the reverse complement.
CTCATTTATGGACATCAGAATTGCTCCCATATTTTGACTACTATTAAGAGAGCTACCAGAAACATGTGTGTGCAAGTATTTATCTGAATACTTGTTTTTAATTCTTTTCAGTAGAACTGCTGGATCATATGGTAATTTTGCTTCACTTATCAAGGAACCAACAAATGAATTTCAACACTGGGTACACCATTTTATTTTACATTTCTACCAGCAATGTATAAGGGTTTCTGTTATCTATTTTATAGACAATTAACTAGTCAAGAATATAATTTGACCCAAAACACAAAATGGTCTGTAATGGTAATGTTTTGAAAGTCCACCCTTCTTTCCAGGAAGACATCCTTGTGGAAAGAACATTCCAAGACAGACTTGACTTCTCTCCCTCTCCCCTCAACAACTCCACCTCTGACCATTTATAATTTTGCTGGGAATGGAAACCTGACCCAGGACGAGTCAATCTACAAAACAGCCAAAACCCAGGTTCGCTTTACAGAATATGTGAAGAGGCTCTGAGAAGAAAGGTCATGTAGATTTGGGACCAGGATAAGCATAGCAGGAAAGTCACCAACTGCAAACTGAACTTAACAGGGAAAAGAAAAGTGTGCAAAAAACATTAGTAAAAAGAGAAAAACCAGTCTACATTGCACATAGAAAATCTGAAGCAATTGAATAGTGACAATTGTAATCTTTTGAAGCCTGGCTAGATTTTATTTCCTGACTGTGGATATTCATCAATTGTCTGTCTAAAATAAATTTTTTAAAACATACTTTGAATGGGATCTGATTTTTGCAACCAACAAGTTCTTATTAAAACAAGCTCTGACAACCTCTGTTTTATTTCCCATGTAGGTTTTTAAAATAACCTAAAAAGGTTCCATACTAGTTACTGGATTTTAACAGCTGTGTTTAAAATGAATATCTTTTGAAGTACCATACAAAGGCTTTCATAGTGCATTTTTTAAAGAATGTGTCAATAATCTTTTTAATCCACATTTCCTTCAAACAATGGTTTGTTTTTCCAGATTTCTTGTGGCAATCAACTTTAAAAGATGACCTTTTAACTTTTTCCTAGTGACTGTTTTTCTAAATCTATTCACAGACTTCTTGAGTTTTCCTTCATAAAAAAAAAAAGGAAAACGAATGCAACTGCATTGTGGTTGTTAAAAAAGTTGCATGAGAGAGAATCCAAGATGGCGACATAGTAAACAACACCTACACTGCTACCTCCCACAACAATTTCAAAACTACAACCAAAAGACAGAATGGAGAGCATCCAGAACCACAGGAAAGTTGGCTGAGTGAAAATTCTACAACTAGAAGGAAAGAGAGGGGCTCACGGAGACCCAGAGGAACTGTAAAAAGCTGAGGTACAGAGACACAAGCGTGGAGAGAGTGGGTGCTGGAGTACCTGGCTGGCTTTCTCTAGTGGGAGGGAGATGGAGACTGCCAACTGCATTGGGCCCCTTATCCTGCAGCACTAACCCTCAGGTCCAACCGGAGACTCATACCAGGGGAGTTTGGACTGTGAAAAGGGAGAAGTACATGGAAGTTTGGGAGAGCCGTGAAAGGGCAGAAGTCTGGTGGTGTGCATAGCACTTCGCGCAGAGGACCGAATGCTGATTGTGCTGCTGGATTTCACAAGTGGGCAGGAGACAGAGCCTCCCAACTGCGCCACTTCTAACTCCACTAAACCCCAGTTTCGAGTAAAACCCTGGGGACCCAGACTCATATGGTACCGGAGCGCAGGGGGGCCGGAAGGGCAGCATTCTAAAGGCACTGCGCACACGCACAAGGACTGCTCCAGCAACTACCCAGAATCACATGAGACCCAGGAGCTATGGAGGGCAGGGCCAACTGAAAGGCAAGGCGTTCCATTAAGCCCTGAGACTCTACCCATCCCAAGCTCAACAATAAGGCTTTTGCAGTTTTGCAACTCTTGTATCATAAGGCTGAATCCAACACAGAAATTCTCCTGGCATAGTGAAAATGCAGAGACAAAGGAAGAGGTCACAAACAAAAGAAATGGAGGAAAACAAACGACTAGATATAGAGTTCAAAACCACGGTTATAAGATTTTTCAAGAATATCCTAGAAAAGATGGATACATTTAGCGAGACCCAAGGAGATTAAAAAGGACCAACTAGAAATTAAACATACACTGACTGAAATGAAAAATATTATACAGTGGTACCTTGAGATATGAATGCCCTAACATACGAGATTTTTGAGATAAGAACGGTCGAGCGAGCGATTTTTGCTTTGAAATATGAGCAACATTTGAGATAGGAGTAATCACGTGGATCGCCCGGCTGCACACGACCCACCAGTTTCCCACGCCTCAAGGTTACAGAATGAATTAAACTCGTATCTCGAGTTACCACTGTACAGAGACCTAATAGCAGACCAGAGGAAGGCAACAGTCAAGTCAAAAATTTGAAATATAAAGAATCAGAGCCGAGACCGGTTTGGCTCAGTGGATAGAGTGTTGGCCTGCAGACTGAAAGGTCCCAGGTTGGATTCCGGTCGGGGGCATGTACCTTGCTTGCGGGTACAACTCCAGTAGGGGACGTGCAGGAGGCAGCTGATCGATGTCTCTCTCTCATTGATGTTTCTGACTTTCTATCCCTCTCCCTTCCTCCCTGTGAAAAATCAATAAAATAAATTAAAAAAAGACTCAGAAAACACTCAATTGGAAAAGCAAGAAGAAAAAAGAATCCAAAAATGTAAAGATAATGTAAGGAGCCTCTGGGACAGCTTCAAGCATACCAACATCAGAATTGTGGGGGTGCCAGAAGAAGAGAGAGAGCAAGATACTGAAAACCTATTTGAAGAAATAATGACAGAAAACTTCCCACATCTGGTGAAAGAAATAGATTTACAAATCCAAGAAGCACACAGAACCCCAAGACACATCATAATTAAAATACCAAGAGCAAAAGACAAAGAGAGAATATTAAAAGCAGCAAGAGAAAAACAGTTCATTACCTACAAGGAAGCACCCATATGACTGTCAGCTGATTTCTCAACAGAAACTATGCAGGCGAGACAGGAATGGCAAGAAATATTCAAAGTGATGAATATCAAGAACCTACAACCAAAAATACTCTATCCAACAAAGCTATCGTTCAGAATTGAAGGGCAGATATAGAGCTTCACAGATAAGAAAAAGCTAAAGGAGTTCATCAACTCCAAACCAGTATTATATGAAATGCTGAAAGATACTCTTTAAGAAGAGGAAGAAGAAAAAGGTAAAAGATAAAAAATTATGAACAACAAATACATATCTATCAACAAGTGAATCTAAAAATTAAGTGAATTAAAAATTTGATCAATAGAATAAACTGGTGAATATAATAGAATCAGGAGCACAGAAAGGGAGTGGAATGATAATTCTCAGGGGGAAAGGGGTGAGGGGTGTATAGGGAGAGACTGGACAAAAATCATACACCTATGGATGAGGTCAATGGGAGGGAGGTAAGGGTAGAGGGAGGGTTGGGAGCTGAGTGGAGAAGAGCTATGGAAGGGAAAAAAGAGAAGCAAATGTAATAATCTGAATAATTAAGATTTAATTTTAAAAAAAAAGTTGCATGATCATCTAGAAAAACTCCTGACCACCAATCAACTCAAAAATCACATATTTTCCCCACTCCAGAGTTTTAGATCACATATTCTAAGGATTAACTGTAACAATTAAAAAGTTCACCTTCTATTCTGAAATTGCAAATATATAACAGTTTCATACAGTAGAAACAAGCTAGTAATTTCTAGTTATAAACTAATACTCTAATAGGCAACACACATCAAATATAGACAAGCTACATATCTGTTAACTATATAATATGTAGTTTCACAATAATTTCAAAGGCATAAGACATGTCTTATCATTTTTAAATTATTTCTAGCATCTATTCAAAAATATGTTTATACAGAGAAAGCTAAGTAATATCCTCTATTGAAAATCTTTAAATACTAGGACAGATAAACAAATAAATAAGGACACATTTTCTTTCAAGACTTGCAATTTAATAAAGACAATCCCAACCAAATTCGTATCATTCTGTATGCTTTCTAAAGCATAATGGCAAAATTCTAGATTGTAAAAATGGTATTTTAAACCATATAAAACATATTAATCATACCAAACTTGTATACTTGTTTTTAATATAGTAACATTCTCTTTGGAGTGTGGTATTAACAACCGAGCTCTCATTTTATATCGTCAGGCAAAAACATCATTTTATTACCATCCCTGATCATGAAATACACCCTTCTATACCTACCTCCATCCCCACTATAATCTTTCCCCAATTCCTGAGTTCAGTGAACTATGTGAATAATGAGTATGTAGTTTATTCATTTCTTTCTCCTGAAAACCTAAATCTAGAATTTTTTTAAAAAGGAAATCACTAATACTCACTAAATTCAGAGTCTTAAAAGTCAATCTAACGATATAAAAATGTCTTTTATAAAAAGCATGCTAAATTTTTCTTATATTTTCAAAACATGATAAAAGCTTGACATTTCTCTGATAATACATCAACCAACTAGAAACACCTGGTTACCTCAAAGAAGTTGAGGTCTATGATTACAAACAAAGTAAAATTTGCTAAGGTAGAGCAGAGAAGACGCAGAAAATCAGTCTTGGAAAGATAGAAAAACTTGACAGAAAGAGGAAGATAACCAGGGGAATGGGCACAAAGGTAGGCAGTTAGGCACATAAGAAAGTCTAGAGTAGAACAACATAATAATCAAATAACTAAAAGTTTAATCTATTTAGAATACAGAATGAGAGGCAAAGAGTAAAAGAGAATGTTTGAACACCATGCAATAATGCTGGTCGATGTGGTTCAGTGCTTAAAAAGCAAGAGGAATATCTCAGCCACTGAGGTCCAGATCCCCCTGAAGTTTGAGGAGTCCCAGCTCTACATCAAGCTCTCGAGATCAGGGTGCCAGTGCCAAGAAGAGAAGTTCTCATAACTTCTGTCTATGAAAACCAGCAGAGATTGTGCCTGAGTAAGACCAGAAAATCACTGGGGTTTCCAGGTGTTCCTCTTAAAGAGCCTGGGAACAGACTTACTCACTGACCAACTCATAATGAGCTCCAGCAGTGGGGTACCAGCTCAAAATATAGCAAGGAAATACAGGGCAAAAACAGATTGTAAGGCATCAGGGTAAGGGCTAAAGGTCAGCTTTCTGCCAGACTCAAGTGGAGGCAGAGGCCATTATTCCTCTGCTGGCCTCCTCACACAGAGGCAGTGAGTGAGTGCCCTATCTGAGCCTCCACCCTAGTGATTCCCTGAGACTCCCTCCCAGCCAACTTTTAGGCACATCCAAGCCATTTCCAGTGGCTTTTCCATACAATCTTTCCAAAAGTCTCTCAAACAAGCAGCATTTGGCCTCAGCATGTCCCATACCTCTTGTTAAATAACCCCAGACCCAGCACTAGCGACAGCCAACCTTGGTTCACAGGTTGGCTTCCTCAAGCACTTTCAAATCCAGCACAAGCAGCAGCCAAATGCAGATTGCTTTGTAGCTCATGCTAGGTGGCCCCAGTCAGGGCACAGGCAGCAACTGACTTTGGTTTGTACCTCCAAGAAGCCCCAACATCAGCTCACCTGGTGGAAAGCTTCACATGATGCTGCATGACCTCCCAACCCCCTCTACAAGCTACACACTCAAGGATTGAATTTAGCGGGCACCAGAGCCCCATTGAAGCAAGTCCTTCCCCATGGAGTCAGCCCCATCATATCCACAGTGGTTGCAGCCAGTCCTCGCAGCAGATCAGCCTGGAGGTAAGTCCTTCCCACTGATATGCCAACAGCAATCAAGACTCAACTGTACAATAGAAGGGTGCAGAGAGCACACAGGGAGAGGAGGGGCACCCCTGGAGTACCAACCTCGGGTGAACAAGGAGGCCATGCCACTGGACTGCATAGGACACCTATTATGTAAGGCCACCCAAACAAGCCAGGAGATGTAGCAACTCTAACTAATAAATAGAAATAAACACAGGGAGGCTATTACAATGAAGAAACCAAGAAACATCTCCCAAATGAAAGAGTGCTAAGGATGTCCGACTGCCAGCTTAGGCCCACTCACCATGGAGAGAGAACCTAAGCCGGCAGTCAGACATCCCCTGAGGGCTCTGGGACTGTGAGTGGTGCAGGACAGACTGAGGGACCTCCCCCAAGTGCACAAATTTCATGCACTGGGCCTCTAGTTCTATATAGTAAAAGCCTAGTGACCATAACAGCATAACGACCAGAATGACCTGGTGGAACCAGTCACTATGATGCACACTAACCACCATGGGCCAGCTGCTCAATGCAGGAGGAGGGGGAGGAGGACACAATGAGGCCTAAAGGTGCATACAATGGCCCAGGGATCTTGGAACTGCAAGCTCAGAGCTTGGTTCCTAATGAAAAAAATAAATTGGAAAAAAAAGCAGCCCACCTTGGGAAGAATGGCTCCAGAAGGGAAAGGCGTCCCCAGGCCATGTCTGGCCCAATGGCACACCACAGGCTCACAGGGACTCACTGGTAACATGCAGGAAGCACAGCCCCTCCAAGTCCAAAGTCGATTGCACAAATAGCTGCTCCCTACCCATCTCCATGACAGACAAAGCACTGCCAGGCGGCTTCAACTCCAACTTCTGGCTTCCTGCCCACCCCTTCCTATATTACGTGCACTTGGGGACATGGCTTCATACACACACACACACCGAGCCAATAGCACCACAGCACAGCCAAAGAGTGGTAGGACACAGCCACCAGCACTGGCTGGGCACTGATTTAGCCAAGTGACTGAAATCCATGTGCAGTTAAACTGCATGTTTACATTTGTAGGAAAGCAAGGCACTCTGCTCTTGCAGCCCATGCCACCTTCCAGGCTAAGAAAGGCCTGCTGATCTCCATGTTTCTCCTCCTGTCCAGAATCAAAACTTCTTGGGTATAAAAGATCCCAGCGATGGCCCCAAGATATGCTAAGTGTTACTATCACAGACATTCCCAGTCATTACAGCCATTCCTCAGGCCACAGTGCCCTGCCCCACCCACTGCCACTCCCCTGAGGACCACCTTATGTTATCCTATCTGAAATGTGATAAAGATCTCAAATGTTCCCATCAATAGCTCCCTTGCTCTACCTTTCTTCCTCTAAAAACCTTGCATTTTAAAAATATATATTTGATTGATTTTGGAGAGGGAAATAGAGATAAAAACATAAATGACGATAGAGAATCATTGACTGGCTGCCTCCTGCACAGTCCAAACTGGGGATCCAAACCTCTCCTGGCTCCTCCCACCATCCCTGTCCCCATCCCTCCCCCAGCTAGTAGGCCCCCAGTGGTGGCTTGGCACTGAGGGAAAGGAGTAGGGGGAGAGGTAGAGAACCGTGGGGTGGCAGGGCACCAAGGGCAACATCAGCATCTGGTGTCTATTCCTTTTGCACCCAGCCCAGCCACCTTCACCTCTTCTCCTGACCCCACCAGTATAAACATTAGCAATGTTATCAATGAGTTAACCTTTTACAAGACCTCAAGAATCTAGAAACCACCCTAAAGCTGTTTCATGCTCTATGTGGTTCATGAAAGGTTACAATATCATTAAATGGAGCTTTCCAAGGCCCTTCAAATATATTTTTTAAAATATTCTTGTACAATGAGAATTCAGAGGCAACAGAACAAATTACATTTCCATCTGAAAATTTCTTTTTCAGTGAGCATCTTCTGAATTGGAAGAGAAAGGGCCTATAAACTCTTCCACACCTGCTCTCCCTAAAGCCAGAACTTCAAACTTAAGAGATCAGTTTCCGTTCTTCTGATTCAAAAATCATCAAACAGTCAATTCCTAAAACGAAAGGGCAATCCACAGTGAAGCACATGATCTCAGTCAGTATGGCCATTTAGGCCCAGAAGAGAATCACTAGGTATTATCCACCACTAAAACAAATTTCATCAACCTTGAGATCAAAGCATTTGAGATAAAGTATATTTATTTTGATTCCTCATCCCTTAATCTTTGAGAAGGCACATCTGGTAAAAACAATCCACAGTTGGACTCTTGCCAGAAAAGAAGATACTCATTAGCCCCTTGCTCACAGAGGAGTTTTCCATTTGGAAAAATAAATATATAAAAGCACACTGTAGATTTATGTCCTGGAGAAGAGAAGAAATGGTACAAGTACCTAGGACATCCGCAGACTCATTTCACTGGCCTATGGCTTAATTACTATGAATCCGGTCTAAGGATAAGACTCTACTCACAGTATCTTTTCAATCATTTACAAGTGGTTAGGTGATCCTATATGTGATATCCTGACAAACAAGATGGATAATTTTAGCTAAATGCTAGGATAAAAGGCTGCTGATTAAATAATCTATGTTAATTTAGAAGAGAGTTGCAACTGTAATAAAGAAGAGCTCGTCCTGCTAGCTCCAGGCAGAATTATGCCATACTCATTGTTTTCTATTAATAACATATATGTATTTTTTTAAACTGGCTACCAGAAAGTACTCATTCAGTAGTGGTAGAGATTTCTGTGTAGGCCGGACAATGCCCATTTTCTAGTTTCAAAAGGCAATTATTTGCAGAAATTTTCTAGCATGAGAAGAAAGAAGAAAAGTACTTGATGGGTATGGTATATGTACATCTGTGAGTACAGAACAGCAATTCATCTACCCAACATGTCTGTTTTCCCCTTTACCTCAAGGACCTTTTAACATTTTTAAACTGCCAGAAATATACTTGAGATTTAAAAGCACTTAAACAGGCATTATAATGCTATTTTTAACAATGACAATTTGGGTTAAAAGAGTCAATATTATATCCAACCATCTCTTCGTTCTAGACGAAAAGCATAGAAATAGGGCTTTACTGAAACAGATTACATCTGACATGATCAAACACCTTCTCCCAATTTACCTTAAATTATCTCTAACCAAAGTATTAATCAAGATGCTCCCTCTTCTCCCTTCTCATAATATGTTTTCTTTGCAGGGGAGAGAGTGAAATGTCAAAAGGCGCTATTTCAAAAGATTTGAAAAAAGGCAAAAAAGAAGTTATTTCCGAAGGGAAACCAAGATGGCGGCATAGGTAAACACCTAAACTGCTGCCTCACACAACAGTTTCAAAACTACAACTAAAAGACAGAACGGACATCATCCAGAACCACAGGAAAGCTGGCTGAGTGGAAGTTCTACAACTAGAAGGAAAGAGAGGGGTGCACGGAGACTCAGAGGAACTGCAAAAAGCTGAGAGACACGCCCGTAGAGAGAACAGGTGGTGGAGTGACTGGTTGGCTTCCTCTGGCGGGAGGGAGACAAAGACTCCCGACTGCACTGAACTCCAATTCCAACTGCAATGAACCCCAGTTCCAGGCAAGACTCATAGAGGGGGAGTCTGGACTGTTGAAAAAAAAAGGAGAGCACAGAAACTCAGGGGATCCACGAAAGGTAGAGATCTGGAGGTGCACGCAGAGAGGACTGACTGCTGATTGTGCTGCTGGCTTTCTCTAGTAGGAGGAAGACCAAACCTCCCAATTGTGCTGAACTCCACTTCTGAATGCACTGAACCCCAGTTTCTGGCAAGACCTGGGGACCCAGACTCATATGGGTCCCCAGAGCATATGGAAACTCAGGGAGCCACAAAAGGCAGAGAGGTCTGGAGGCATGTGCATGTGCGCGAGATACTGAAAACCTATTTGAAGAAATAATTGAAGAGCAATTACCAAGGAATACTAAGACCCAGGGACCACCATGTAGGGCAGGGCTGACAGGAAACCAAGGCTGTTTGCTCAGCCCTGAGACTCCATCCCATCCAAGCCAAACACAGAGGCTTTTGCAATTTTGCAAGTCTTGTATCATAAGGCTGGAGCCAGGAGAGAAGTTCTCCTGGCGTAGACACAGCTGATCCTCAATTGGCTTGGACGTCAGTTCCCCCAGTGATACCAACATCAATCAAGACTTAACTACAACAAGGCTGTACACACAGTCCACAAAGGGGCATATCAAGCCTGTTCACCTCAGATAATTGAGGCAGAGCTACTGGGCCATATAGGACACCTAGCACACAAAGCTACTCTACCAACTCAGGGAAGCAGTGAAAATGCAGAAACAAAGAAGCAGATCACAAATGAAAAAATGGAAGAAAGCAAACGACTGGATATAGAGTTCAAAACTACAGCTATAAAGTTTTTCAAGAATTTCCTAGAAAAGATGGGTAAATTTAGCGAGACTCCAGAGATGAAAAAGGACCAACTAGAAATTAAACATACACTGACTGATTACACAGAGACCTAACAGCAGACTAGAAGAACACAAAAATCAAGTCAAACATATGAAATACTAGGAAGCAGAAAACCCTCAACTGGAAAAGAAAAAAGAATCAAAATTTTTGAAGATAGTGTAAAGAGCCTCTGGGACAACTTCAAACGTACCAACATCAGAATTATGGAAGTGCCAGAATTAGAGAGAGAGAGAGAGAGAGAGAGAGAGAGAGAGAGAGAGAGAGAGA
>PVJN01062364.1:0-11036 GCA_004026805.1 Lasiurus borealis | reverse complement strand
GTGTTTTCCTAATAAGTTTAAGGTTTACAAGCACTCAACCTGTTATAATTATATGCACTGAAATTAGCTGTTTAGATGTTTGCCTCTCTTGGCTTGAGTTACTTAAGGGCCAGGACTGTTACCCTGCACTATGAAAATGTAGGATATACTGGTCACTAAATAAATGTTTGTTGAATGAAAGAAATAACATACCAGGAAATCTTTTTAAAAGCAATTGATTTATTTCTCTTATAAAAGGTTAGGAAGCATCAACTCTTAAGTGTCACTGCTAAGATTATATCACATAATGCTTTAAGGGAGATTTTGTTATTAAACAAAACAAAAAAAACATCTAACGAAGTTAAAAATTTACCTTTATGTTTTCGTAAAAAATCAATGCTCTTCTGCAACACGGTAGATTTGTCCATCTTTCTAGCATTACCAGGAAGCATAGATCCCAATTCTTTAATGAGAACATTAAATTGATCTCTACGTTTCTTTTCAGATTTGTTTCTAGATACTCTGATGAAACAAAAAAATTAAAGAAGTAGTTTTCAAACAATCCATTTAATTACACAAATAGTTTAATATAATGCTCAATTAGGACACAACCACACTATGTCCTTCTGTTAATGTAGATGGTAATAAATATTTATCTCCTAGTTTACCAACAATATACAATTAAGATGAGCAATAATTTTTTTTTCCTGTTAATCAATAAAGAAACTTTTACACCAGCATGGCTCAGTGGTTGAGCATCCACCTATCAACTAGGAGGTCCCGGGTTCAATTCCGTGTCAGGGCACATAATTCTCTCTCATCATTGATGTTTCTATCTTTCTTTCCCTCTCTCTTCCTCTCTGAAATCAATAAAGATGTATAAAAAAAAACTTTTACATATTAAGTTTTTGGCATACATGTTTTTATGAAAATGCTAGTAAGACCAATGGCATTCAAATTTCAAGTCTTATTTACTCTAATATGTACCAAGAATCTATAGTTTCCTTATAATATTATTATGCAAGTATATATAATAAATACAAATTATTAAAAATTATTTTTTAATTTATTAAATAATTTACTGGGGTGAAACTGGTTAATAAGATCACATAGGTTTCAAGTATACAGTTCTATGATACAAGATCTGTAATTGCTCTCTGTGCCCACTCCAAACCATCTTCCGTCTTATCCATTACCTGTAAGCTTTAAATTACAAACAAATCTAAAAATGAAAATCTCCCTACTTTAAGGCTTACCCCCACACACATTCTTCTTCTTTATTCCTACATACCAGTTTCCAATACAGAGTTGTAATCATTTATTTACATATCTGTCTCTCCATTAGGTTGTGGCTTCTTGATACTACAGCCCAAATTTTTCCATCTAAACATTTAAGAATAACACCTAACATACCGAAAACACTCAAAATATATGTGATAAATAAATGAATAATTACTACTATTCTCTGTGAAGCAATAACCAATAAATAAATACTTAGTTCCACAGAGATCTCTTGAAACAAAAATACAATTATTTATAGAGCAATTAATCATTCTACAATACCTCTAATTATATGTTTTGTGAAGTCACAATTTAGAATTCAGTTTTTGTTTAAGTATACTACTTTCCCAAAATGTTAGAGGATACTTTATTTTCAAGTATTTAATCTATATTAGTACTGGGGAAAATCCAATTGTTCAACTCTCTTATGAAACGTTATTGATATTACCTGATACTGAATGTTGCTATAATGACAGAGATTGTGCCAATAAGGACTAGGTATACTGGAAAAAAGATATTCCTTCCCAGAGATACACCTAGAAACTGTGTATTATAGAATTGCACATTTGAAACCTATATAATTTTAGAAACTGTGTATTATAGAATTGTACATTTGAAACCTATATAATTTTATTAACCAATGTCACCCCAATTGTGGGAACCTCTTTCCACGTCCCGCGTGGTTCAGGGTTCCCGGTTCAGGGCTCGGGTTCTGAAGGAGGCCACACCCAAACGAAATGAGAGACTAGAAAACATTAATTTGGCGATATTGGGGGGCCAGGCGGGAGCCTTCCTCTAGTGGAAAGGACTGCCACTTGCTCTGGCCTTTTTCTCCCTTTTATTAAGGATTTGGGACACACCCCTAGCCTTTAGACAGGAAATAACAAAACAGAAATTAACATGAAAAACAGATAGAGGTTGCTTCAGCCAATAATGTTTCAACTAAACAGTGAGTAATAAGCTCTGACCTTTCAGAGCAATTAAGGTTGAGCAGCCTTCTGGCCTCCTGTTTACATCCATTTAGTGAGAACAATGTTTGGTTTCCGACACCCAATAAATTTAATAACATTTTTAAAATGCGCCTAATTCCTATGGAAACTCAGAGGAACCAAGGATAGCATCCAACTGTGCTGAATTGAGTCCTGAAGACCATGTGAGAAAGAGATGGTAGTGGGGTATGTATAGAGCATTCTAGGCATAGGAAACTTGTAAAGAGATGAAAACCATTCACAACTAGTTCAGTGTGGCTAATGTGACCAGTGTATAAGTCCAAGTAAGCTAGAGTTCGGGAGTAAGGTGGAAATATTAAGTACTGAAAAAAAAAATGAAATTTTATGCTACATAAAAAGATTTTCATTTAATTCTGAGAGCCCTGGGAAGGCACTAAAAGATATTAAGCAAATAAATGGCACGAACGGTATTGCTTGTTAATAAGACTACTCTGGCATCAGACTAAAGAAAGAATCAATAGTTGGTGAAGGAAATTCACACTAAGCAAATACAAGTGAAAACTTATCATACACCAAACAAGACTGAAAGCCAGGCAACTGCAATATCCTAACCCATGAACCATAGCAGAGGCACTGTTAACAGAGCACTGTGGTTTTGAGGGTCAAGAGGCAGAACTACCAATTCTTAGTAAATAAGATTTGGTTTGGAGTGGAGAAGCAAAATGGGAAATCTAAGAGGATTCCCATCTTACTGATAATGCTGTTTATCAATGTGAAATATAATGTGATACTGATTTTGGTGAACAGATGGCTTGGGGAGAATTTAGATATGGTGAAATGGCCTATTTGACATTTTAAAAGAAATAGGCAAGAGATAGTTAGATATATGAATCTACTTCTCTTTTTCTAGAAAAAAGAAATATGCATCTGAAAATTAGTATTTATGAAATATCTAAACACATGGGTAAGGGGTAAAAATAGCAACCAATATTTATTATATACTTATGTGCCAGGTGCAATGAAATCTTACTTAATTCCTACGAGATAGACTATTATTTTCTTTTTTACAGGTGTGACAACTCAGAAACATAGAAACACATAACCAGGATCATATAGCTACCATGAAGTGCAAATTTGAATCGGGCATTTTGATTCCAGGGGAAGAAAATATATAGAAAGCAAATATCTTTGCCAACTCTACCACTGGATCACACCCATTAAAGCAAACTTTACTTCTATATTACATTCAAATTGGAAATAATTAGTTCTTGAAACGACCTCACTGATAACAGATCACGATGTTCCATTTGGAAGGTAAGTATAAAACTCTGTGTTCTTTAGCTCATCATTGTTTTCATTTAGAAGTTCAATGTGGTCCTATTTAATTCTGATAGCATCATTACAAGATTCCTTTTGTTTCTCTAAGGTTTCCATAGCAATAATATTGTTGGTTTACAAAAAAACATGATTAAATCTTCAGAGTCTTTGCAAATAAATACCCTTAACTCACCTTATCTATCTATAAACTTGGCCCTTGGTCCAGGTCAATTCCTTAAAGTTCTGCCTCTTCATTCAGATAAGACTGATTATTCCCAGCTTAGAGACTTTATCTCTATCCCGGTGATTCTATAATAACTTTTCTCCACTAGGTTGAGGTTAAGGGTTAGGGACTGTCCTAGATTCTTTCTACATCAAATATAGGTCTTTTTATTTCCTTGAATAAAATTATAGCTTTCATCTAAATCCTTAGATCTATTTTAATCATTCATTAAAGTATTTAGCAATTTATTTAGTTCTGAATATTTTTCTCATCCCAATACCTTTTATTTTGCTAAACAGACATTTGGGGAACTATTACATGTTTATATTTTACATTTATGTATAATGCTACAACACCTCTACTCTTGTCTACGCACTCACTGCTCACTCTCAATGACTACCAACTTGACTATTACTGCTACCTGAACTCTCCCTTCTAATACTACTAGAGACCTGGTTCATGAAATTTGTGCATTGGTGGTGGGGGTTGTCCCTCGGTCCAGCCTGCACCCTCTCCAACCCAGGACCCTTCTCAGGGAGTCAGACATCCCTCTCACAATCCAGGACCACTGACTCTTAACCACTCACCTGCCTGCCTGCCTGCCTAATGCCCCCAAATGCCCTCCCCTGCTGGCCTGGTCACCCCCAACTGCCCTACCCTGCCACCCGGATCGCCCCCAACTACACTCCCCTGCAAGTTAGTTCACTCCCAACTGCCCTCTCCTGCTGGCCTGATTGCCCCTAACTGCCTCTGCTTTGGCCCCACCACCATCGCTTTGTCCAAAAGGAAGTCGGATATCCAGAAAACAGCAGGTCGATCTGATCTAATTATCCTATTACCCCTTTATTAGTATAGATAATTAATTGTCAAGATCCATATTTAAGGTTAAAGCCCTGACTATAACCACCATGGTTCTAAATCCCATTCCTTCACTACTTGATGATATTTCTTCAACAATTCTTCCCTCCCTCTCTCTATCATCTACTTTCCCCTCTACTAGAGGCTGGAGGGATGTCAAAGGACACCTTTCAATGGCCAAAGCTGGAATAATTTGAGTAACAAAACAAAATAGCACTAAAGTATAAAATATTAATAAAAAAATAAAGTATAAAATAAATGAGTCCATACAGATATACATAAATAGAAAAGAAAAAATTTTTACAGAAGAATTCCAAATATGTGATGGTGTAACTTAATTTCCCCAACCCCTACTCTGAAAGTGGGCTATACTTGCTTCCAAGAATAGCATAGGTTAAGATAAAAATAGTAACTACAATGGTGAATCCAGGCAAACCCTATTTTAACCAAGTGATGAAGATTGACATTCCCAGTGATGATGTAGAGATACTATGCACCCATAATATGATTTGATGAGAAGAGCACATTTAAAAGATAAATTTACTTAACTTATAAACTGGATCCTGATATTCTAAGCTCCTGCACCTAATTGAATACTAAATTCTTAAGGCAGATGGTTTTGAAAAATTAAGGCAGATAGGTTTTGAAAATCACTGATTTATTATTTTTACTTTTACATTTATTTAGTATTTATTTATTTACTATTTTACATCTTAAGTTTAACTACCTTTTTGCTTTGTCCTTGTCATCTTCTTCCACCAACCCATCAAAAATACTACCATCATCTCTAAAAGAAAAAAAAAAATGGATAGAAAAAATAAGAGCACAGTTATTAAGTAACAGCAACAATAAAATGAATGTGAATCAAATCAGTTATAAGTTAAAGGAATGCACAAATTTAAACTCCATAACTACTGACCTGTTCTCTAATAAACATTAGAAAATTAAAATATAGCCATTTTTATTACATTTTTAAAACTTTATTACAAATGTGAATTTTAAAACTGCACAGTTACATGTCAAAAGTCACATACAAAGCATCACACAGTACACTATATTAAAAGCACAGGAACTTTAGTGTCAGACCAACACAAGTCATTATTCCTGCTCATCACTTACCATGTGACTTTAAACACATTATTTAATCTCTCTAACCTATAATTTCTTCACCTGTAAAATCTCATGAAATAACTGTGAATTTAAATAATATATAAAAAGTATTCTGCACATTAGCTAGCTTGTCAAATTAGAAGTTGCTTAAAAAATGTTAATGTATCCAGTCTCCCTTACTCTCTGTAAAAATCAAAAATATATATAAAAAATATTAATGTACTTCATCTAATTTAAGCACCATTCACTACTTACCAATATTTTATGTCATTAAGAAAAAAAAAATCTACCAATTAAACTATGATAAGCCAATAGATGTTAAAATGTTAAAAAATATTAAAATCAAAGAAATAAGGAAGTTTATCCTTTTCCCAAGAGTAAGATATAAAGATTATAATTTCAACTAATGAAATCCTAATTATAGTTATTATCTTTTATGTCACAAATGTTAAAATGCTTAATGGAATGGAGTTAGCACCAATAAATAAGGCAAAGAAAGAACAAGAGATAAAGAGATGCTTCCAGAAGATACGAAGGAAGCATTTGCAACTGTCACAATTTCTTTCAGAGCAGCTCAACCAAATACTCAAATACTCAAAATTATAGTTCCTAGACACAAGCCATACACACCTGACTTTGGCTCTTACTATTATACTATGCTGCCTAAATACAGAAATTAAATGTAACAATACTTATGTTTAAGCAAAAACCGCTTATCAGTTTTGATATAGACCATTACTCTTATAGTAAGCTTTAAAATAGCTTTATATAATTCAAAATAAAAGTCTCTAACAACATACCTGTCAATAATCGAGCTCATTTTACTACAGCTTACGGTAAACAACATAACATACTACGTTTTCGTCTTGTGGTAGACATTTGTACTTCTCCTGGGGTAGAAAAAAACAAACAAACAATAATCAGTTTTCTAAAAATCTGATTCTACAAACAGTAATATTGAAAAACATTATATGTTATTATAGAGACTTCAAAATATTTTTGTTTGTACTAAAGGCTAGAACATTTTAAAGCAAATAGTTTTAGGTAGGGCTCATTTCAGGCTTTTTTTCCTTCTATAAAAAGGTCTACAGGGAAAAAATGAGGTTCACAATTCATTTTCTTTCTATTATAAAATAATGAAAATTTAAGAGCTATACTTAATATCAGTATGTATTTTAGACTAGTTACTACAAATAAGCTGTAATAACACCATCTAATCAACAATAAACATTTGTTGCAAGCTTATTTTTGGTTACACATTATGGTAAGTTTTGGGAATACAAGGTTGAAAAACAGAATTCTATAGGCAAAAATTTGGAATTGAATAGGGAGTTAGTTATACACCTAAATAATTATAATAAAAGGAATAATTATAGTATAGAGCAGTGGTCAGCAAACTCATTAGTCAACAGAGCCAAGACAACGATTGAAATTTCTTTTGAGAGCCAAATTTTTTAAACTTAAACTTGTTCTAATACCACTTCTTCAAAACAGACTCGCCCAGGCCATGGTATTTTGTGGAAGAGCCACACTCAAGGGGCCAAAGAGCCGCATGTAGCTGCTGAGCCGCAGTTTGCCGACCATGGGTATAGAGGAGGGAATGAGAAGAAATACTCTTGTTTATTTTCAGTAACAGCAATGTAGACTACTTGGTAAGTAGTCATGCTGTTACTGAAAATATGGTCCAGAGACCATTAGCATCAGTCACACCTGTGAGCTTGTTACAAGAGAGAATCTTGGGCCCACCCAAGTCCTTCTAAATCGGAATGATATTTTAACAAATTCCCCATGATATTTCCATCACCATTTAAGTTTGAGAAATAACAGACTATAAGACAGTAAGAGGTAATAGCTGAAATGACTTAAAGCCACAGGAATAGCAATTTGCTAAGAGATAGGTAGCATCATATTTCAGGCACTTAAGATGTTAGTATTTCATGTAGAAAAAAATCTAGCCTTGTCACAACTTACAGTTTTAATAACTACAGATAAAGGGAGAACAGGACTGACTGGTAGTGGTGAGAACAAGTAGAGAACAACCTTTTTATAAAGTCTTACACCCACATTGAAGAAATTAAAATTCACTGCTTTAAAACAGAATCACAAGATTAAATTTGTCTCTCTATATTCTACACAATTTTTCTAAAGTGTAAAGAAGGCTTAATCCATACAAGATACTTTGTCCTATAGTCATGAGTTAAAGATAAAAAGCCACCTTAATACTAATAAATATGCTAACAGTTTTGAGGTATAAAAAAATTCTATTTTAACTATATTTTTATTTAAAATTTAGAAAGTAGTGTGTATTAATATGTAACTAACTAAACCAGAGAAAGTTAAAGGTATTCTAAGAACATGGATTCTAAAATATTTTGTCATAATAACCCTTGATAAATGATGCTACACTGCCTGTGTAGTTTGGCTGCAGAAGTAAGACTGTGAAAGGGGTAAGACTTCTTTAAAAATAAAGGAGTAATCCCCAGTAAAACTAAAAAGTACTAGCACCGAAAAAAAATAAAAATACTGATTTTAAATGTCTAGATGGATATCAACAGATGGAACAGAGGAATTACAGAAAGTTAGAGTTAGGAAAGACTTAAATACAACCCTCTGGTCCAAAAGACATATTTATCATCATTGTAATAACAGAGTATGGTTCTATCACTAGAACAAAAAGGATAGTAAGAGCCAATTTGGGTGAATTAAAAAGGAATAGTTTCAGCTTAAGGTTAAAAAGCCAGATCTGAGCCTTAGGTGGCACTGAATATATGTTAGTTTAATTGTCAAAAGGTAAGATAGGACAAACTAGAAAATAAAAAAAGGACTCCAAGAATTAGGGTTTACGTTAGGAAGAGCCATAACTGTAAGAAGAATGAATACAAAATGGTTTAGAAGATTCAAACCAATGCTACATTAGTTTACTATTGTTAACAATATTCTTTCAAATATTACTTGCTATCTAGCTAATTGAATAGCATAAAGACTGTACATCTAACACTGTAGTCAAAAGATCTTTTCCATCCAATTGACAGACATGCTGTATTTAAGGGAAAAGTTGGGGTGGGGGGGTGGGGGAGAAATAGGCCTAAACACTTTAGAGCAATGTTAGAAGATTCCTCTTGACTTCTTTAAATGGTGCCAAATGAATTTTAAGAAAATACAGTAGTAATAGGGGAACAGAGCACAAATGGGGAATAGTCCACGTTCTTGTGTGACAACTATCTTAGGACTCACACTTTCAATACAAAAAAACAAACAAAACAAACAAACCAAAAAACTAGCCAGTCATACATGCCCATGAGAGTTTAGTTTTAGAAGACATGCAATGTTTCTACATACATAAGGAATTTCAAGTATATAGTCTAATATAGATTAAGTTTTATTAAGTCTTTTTTCTTAAATATTAACATGAATAGGTCATATGATATGCAATAATGTCTTTGAAAGGATCAGTTAATGTCGTTGGAATCCAAAGTTCATAAATCCTATATATGCTGTGTCTGACCGTTTGACCAGTTGCTGTGACACACACTGACCACCAGGGGGTAGATGCTCCAACCGGTAGGTTAGCTTGCTGTTGGGGTCTGGCTGATTACAAATGGGTGAGACAGGCTGGAAATAACCTGGAGCTTTCCCGCGGTCCCTTCCAGGTCCCAATTATGCACCAGTGGGGCCCCTCAGCCTGGCCTGAACCCTCTTGCAATCTGAGACCCCTCAGGGGATGTTGGAGAGTCAGTTTCAGTCCAATCCCCACAGGCCAGGCAGAAGGATCCCATGAATCTGCACCAGGTCTTTAGTTAAATTATAAAAGATTAAGTTACAGCTAGGAATCAAAGGCTCCTTAACATAAACAACTTGAGCTCAAAGTCATTCAGTGATATGATTCCCAGCTGAGTAAGCACCACATTATTATAATAGTGAAACTCAAGGGCAGTATAAGTCTTTTGTAAACATTTTTAAAACAAGCTTTTAAAAAACATTTATCCAATAGGAAGATACTAGTCATTAATGAACTTTACAGGCCCAGCTGTTGTGGGTCAGTGGTTGAGCATCAACATATGAACCAGGAGGTCAGGGTTCAATTCCCATCAGGCCATATGCCTGGGTGTGGCTTAATTTCCCTGTAGGAGATGTGCAAGGGGCAGCCAATCAATGATTCTCTCTCATCATTGATGTTTCTATCTCTCTCTCTGTCTCCCTCACTCTCTGAAATCAATAAAAATACATTTAAAAAACAAAAGAAACTTTATAAACAATTCAAATTTTGTCAAATATAAAGCAGGTATGTTTTTAATTCAGAATGGAACATATTTAACAGGAAAGCTCAGTGCCTGGCATTCCATTTCTGGAAAACAATCCATATACATAATCTGCAACCTCGGTATATACCCTGACCAGAAAACAAATCTACAAGATGATGCTCGAACCAATCGAGGCACACAACCAGGGCTGGAATATATTTGGGGGAATCCTTTTATTTATTTATTTTTTTAGTTCTTTTTATCTATTTACTTTTATCATCAATGTGAGAGAAACACATTGATTGGTTGCCTTCTGCACCTGCTCTGACCAGAGTCTGGGCTACAAAGAAGCCTGCAACCAAGATACCTGCCCTTGACTGGAATCACATCTGGGACCCTTTGGTCCACAGGCCAACACTGTATCTACTTAGCGAAACTGGCTAGGGCTCTTTGGGGGAATTCTTTTTTTTTTTTTAATTAAATATTATTCAGATTATTACATTTGTTTCTCTTTTTTCCCCTCCATAGCACCCCTCCACCCAGCTCCCACCCTTTCCTCTGCCCTTAGCTCCCTCCTATTGATCTTATCAATAGGTATATGATTTTTGTCCAGTCTCTCCCTGTACACCCCTCGCCCCTTTCCCCCTGAGAATTATCAGTCCACTCCCTTTCTGTGCTCCTGATTCTATTATATTCACCAGTTTATTCTGTTCATCCAATTTTTAATTCACTTAATTTTTAGATTCACTTGTTGATAGATATGTATTTGTTGTTCATAATTTTTTGGCTTTTACCTTTTTCTTCTTCCTCTTCTAAAAGAGTACCCTTCAGCATTTCATATAACATTGGTTGGAAGTTGATGAACTCCTTTAGCTTTTTCTTATCTGTGAAGCTCTTTATCTGCCCTTCAATTCTGAATGTTAGCTTTGCTGGATAGATTATTCTTGGTTGTAGGTTCTTGTTATTCATCACGTTGAATATTTCTTGCCACTCCCGTCTGGCCTGCATCGTTTCTGTTGAGAAATCAGCTGACAGTCGTATGGGTGCTCCCTTGTAGGTAATGAACTGTTTTTCTCT
>PVJN01062363.1:0-11036 GCA_004026805.1 Lasiurus borealis | reverse complement strand
GATGAGTGGATCAGAAAACTGTGGTACATCTACACAATGGAATTCTATGCTGCCATTAAAAAGAAGGAATTCTCACCATTTGCAGCAACCTGGATGGAACTGGAGAGCCTTATGCTTAGTGAAATAAGCCAGTCAATGAGGGAGAAGCATCACATGATCTCACTCATTGGTGGATAATAAAGAACGTTATAAACTGATGTACAAAAGGATAGATACAGAGGCAGTAAAGCTTCAAACAGACTGTGAAATTACAGCAGGAAGATTAAAGTTAGGTGAGGTAGATAAGAGATCAATCAAAGGACTTGTATGCATGCATATAAGCATAACCAATGAACATAGACACTGGGGGGTTGGGGTAAGCCTGGGAGGGAGGGGGGGCATGGGGAGACATGTATAAAAAATTAATAAAAGAAGGAAAATTACCCATGTGCACTGGAGAAGAATGTATATTCTGTGGCTTTGGGGTGAAATGTTCTGAAGATGTCAATTAATTCCAACAGGTCTAATGAGTCATTTAGGATTGATGTTTCTTTGCTGATTTTTTGTTTAGAGGATTTGTCCAGTGGTGACAGTGGGATATTAAAGTCTCCTACTATGATTGTATTGCTGTCAATCTCTCCCTTAATACCCTCCAGGAGTTTTTTATGTATTTAGGTGCTCCTATATTGGGTGCATATATGTTTACCAGAGTTATTTCTTCTTGTTGGATTGTTCCCTTTAGTATTATGAAGTGGCCTTCTTTATCTCTTGTTATGTGCTTCACTTTGAGATCTAATTTGTCAGATATAAGTATTGCAACACCAGCTTTCTTTTCTTTTCTTATTTTTTTACTCTTTATTTTTTATTAATTTTTTATACATATCTCCCCATTGCCCCCCTCCCTCGCAGTTGTAACCCAAACCTCCAGTGTCTGTGTTCATTGGTTATGCTTATATGCATGCATACAAGTCCTTTGAATGATCTCTTATCTACCTCACCTAACTCTAATCCTCCTGCTGTAATTTCACAGTCTGTTTGAAGCTTTACTGACTCTGTATCTATCCTTTAGTTCATCAGTTTATAATGTTCTTTATTATCCACAAATGAGTGAGATCATGTGATGCTTCTCCTTCATTGACTGGCTTATTTCACTAAACATAAGGCTCTCCAGTTCCAACCTCAGCTTTTTTTTCATTTCCATTTGCCTGAAATACCATCTTCCATCCCTTCACCCCCAATTTGTGTGCATATCTTTTCCTGAGGTGGGTTTCTTGTAGACAGCAGATATGTGGATCATGTTTTCTTATCCAATCGATTACCCTATGTCTCTTGATTGGAGCATTTAATCCATTTTACATTTAAAGTTATTGATAGGTATTTATCTGTCGCCATTTTTAGTCTTTACCCCAGGGTTCCTTCTTCGCTTGCTATTTCTTTTTATTACAGCAGACCCTTTAACATTTCTTGCATTGCTGGTTTGGTGGTAATATATTCTCTTAGTCCTTTTTTGTCTGTGAAGCTTTTGATTTCACCTTTAATTTTGATTGAAAGCCTTGCAGGGTACAGTATTCTTGGATTCAGACCCTTCCTTTGCATGACTTTGTATATTTCATTCCATTCTCTTTTGCCCTGATGAGTTACTGTTGAGAAATCAGTAGCTAGTCTTATGGGAGTTCCTTTGTAGGTAACTTTCTGTTTCTCTCTGGCCACTTTTAAGATTCTTGCTTTGTCGTTGGTGTTTGCCAATTTAATTATAATGTGCCTTGGTGTCAGTTTTGTGGGGTTCATTTTGCTTGGGACTCTGTGAGCTTTTTGGATTTGTGTGGGTTTTTTCTTTCCTGTATTGGGAAATTTTCTGTCATTATTTCTTCAAACAGGTTCTCTAACCCTTGTTCAGTTTCCACTCTTTCTGGAACCCCAATTATGCAGATGCTGTTTTTTTTTTGTGTGTGTTATCCCAAAGTTCCCTTAGCTCTCCTCTTGCTTTTTTTTTCTAGAAGCTGCTGTACTTGGGCATTTTTTCCTACCATGTCTTCTAGCTCACTGATGCAGTCCTCTGCTTCTTCTACTCTACTTTTGATGCTTTCTATTGAGTTATTTAAAGCAGTGATGTCTTTTTTTTATTTCTTTGTGCATTTCTTCTTGCTTCTTCTTCATTTCCTCTTGGTTCTTACTCACATTGTTGATTTTGTCTTCCATTCTTTTCATCTACCTTATAATCATTTCTCTGAACTCTTTCTCTGGCAGGCTTATTTCTTCTTCTATTTTTTTTTTACTTCCTTTTGTGATGATACCTGCCTATCTGTTGTATGTGGGCTGTTTCTTCTTCTGCCCATGGTTTTTCTTTGGGTGTCTGGTTATGTAGTTCTCTCTTCTACGTTGATTCAAAGGCACAAACTACAACACGACCCAGTACAGCACACAAGGCACTGAACAGAAATGTATTCACAATGTTAATAATCACCAATAAGGTTACCACTAATGAAAGACAAATTAGGGGTAAGTAGAGAAAGAAGAAGAGGAAAATGAGGGGAAAAGAAAAGAAAGAAGTGCCAAAATCAAATTGGGAGAGGGAGAAAAAATAAATAAACAAATGAACAAAAAATAAAATAAAGGAGAAGATAAAAAAGAAAAGAGAAAGAGAAAGAAAGTCAGAGAAAAAAGAAAGCGGATAAGAGAGAAAAGGAGAACAAAATATAGATGTCAGGAGAAAACTCCAATAGAACAGTCACTAATCCCAATAAAGGCCAGCAACCAATACCTAGAGATTAATACAAACTGCAAATAACAACTGTTATTAAGGGAGGCAAGGGAAAAGAGAGGTAAAAAACAAAGCAAGCAAAAAGTAAAATAAAACAAGTAGAATAAGCTAAAACAATCTCACAAAAAAGTTCAAAAAATCGATATAATCACTGTTCAGGCAAATAGCAACAAAAGGACATAGAGAAAAAACAACTTTTTGGCTAGTGAAGACAAGAAGAGAGAGGTTTGTATGGACTTGTAGTAAGGGATTTGAAATTAGATATATAAGTGGGGTGAAATTTTAACCAGGTAAAGAGAAAGAATAGGGAGAATCTAAAGTTGGGAAAGGGAAAGAGAAACAAGACAACAAAATGGGGAAAGTTAGAAGGAAAGTGTTGGCATAAAGGTAGAGTTGAGTTGGAGTAAAATTATGCTAAAGGAAAGATGAAAATAGAATGTAGAACTCCAAACCCAAAGTAAAATAAAGGGAAAACAAAATGACACTTGTTTTTTTCCAAAAAGGTAAAATACCAGTAGTAATAATACTAGTTGAAAACAAAAATGTAATAATTAAAAAGGTAAAATCAATTGAGGCAGAAAGAAAAAAACTAGTCTTTTAATTAAAATATGTAAAAATGAAAAATTAAAAAAATTATTTTAAATAAAAAAATATAGAATGGTCATTCACTTTCACTATTATTCTGCTTGGCACTCCTGTTTCCCAGTAGCAAAGGTATTGCAGTTCCCTGTGTTCCACTGTTGATGTTTTAATCTCTTTATTCTTTTGTGGTTATGCAAGAGTCAATTTGTGCGTCATCCACTGGGTGGCAGTATTTCGGAATTGATCTCTGAGACAAAGCACAGAACCTCTCTAGGCTGTGCTCAGATCCTGCTACTCTGGGGTTCTCAAAACCGATTTGTGGGGATTTTGCAGCCGGGACACTGTAATAATTCCCAAGCTGTCCCTCTGCCTCAGATAAAAACAAGTCGTTTTCCAGAGCTCCCCTCTGTCAACAGCTCGGAGAGTTTGCCTCCACACTTAGGGATCACACCCTGCCCCCACTCCGCGGACCTCTCCAGAGGCAGCTTTCCCACAGCCTGATTCCCACAGTGTGTGCATCTCTGTTCTGCGGGGCAGGAGACCTCATCTTATCCCAGGAGAAATCTGACCTTTCTGTGTGCCGTGTGGATCTCTGAATCTGCCGCCCGCGTGTCTACGCCAATTGGAGAGTGGTGTTCTGGATCCCCGGCTGTTTGGTGGGTGTTTCAGCCGCAGCTTTCAGACCTCCGCAGACATCCACCTCCCTCTGCAAGATGGTGTGGTCTCCGCATTCGCGCTGTTGGCTCTGGCCAACAAAAACCCCGCAGCAGTGGGGCTGCCTGGCCAGGAGAGCCCCGTCCAGCAGTTCCCCGCCTTCTCTTGAGGGATAACTGACTCTCAACTTGCCAACAAACACTCCCCATACGACTCTCTTTCCCTCTGCCCAGTGACAAAGCTCCAGACATGTCATTCTGCCGCCATTTTCAAGCCCCCTGATTTTTGGTTGTTGATTTCTGTATCCTGCTACATTGACAAATTCATTTATTAAATCTAGTAGTTTTTTGGTGAAGTCTTTAGGGTTTTCTATGTACACTATCATGTCATCTGCAAATAATGAGAATTTTACTTCATTCTTTCCAATTTGGATGCCTTTTATTTCTTCTTTTTTGTCTGATTGCTGTGGCTAGGACTTCCAGTACTATCTAGATATATAAAGGGATAAGTGTCCATCTGTCCAACTGGTAGCTATGACATGCACTGATCTCCAAAGGACAGATGCTCAGCACAGGAGCTGCTATGATGTGCACTGGTCATTTAAAAATAAATGGCACCAATGGACCTGGCACCCGCAAACTAATACTCAGCTTCCCCCAAGTGGGACACAGGCCCCCCCCCACCAACCTGGAACAATACCCCACCAAATCACAGTCAATGCTGCCAAGATCCCATGGTGCAAAATGCAGCCTACAGCCCAGTGGGCATCAAGTAATGATGTCATGTAGCAACACCCAACTTCCTCTCCCTAGCAATTAGCCTCCTTGGAGTTCCTTCAACCCAGGAACCTGACTTTCTTTATAGCAAGGTGCAAACATTTTACAATTTAACCAAGTGTTTGTGAAGCATTTTCACATGCCTCATCTCATTTGATCCTCACAGTACTCTTGGAGTAGGTAGACAGGAGACTTAGTAGAATCCTATTTTCTTTTCCTAGAAAATGGAGATTTAGAAAGTTTAGAAACTTGACCCGACTGAAAAGAAGAAATGGTGGAACTTGAAAAAGACCAGGTTTTCTCACTGTGCAGAATATAGTCAAACACTGCTACAGTTAAATATTTTACCCTTTGTTTTCCCTGCATGATCTACAATAATAATCTTCTTCATGTTGATATTTACTGCTGTGTTGCTGACAATTACCTGAAAGAGAAGTTGGGGTGCTTTACTGAGCAGGAAAAAGTCTAGCTAAATCAGAAAGCAGGTGTAATTAAGTAACTTTATCTACTACTATATATATAAAGGTCTTGCTGGTGCTAATTTCATACGTGTGTTCCTATTTCTCATTGTCAATCGTAAATTTGGTTGACACTTCTATTATAGAGAAAGGGCGAAGAGTGATATTAATATATTTCTTCTAATTAATTTCCTTTCAATGTGCACAAATCTATGCACTGGAACACTAATCCTATATAATAAAGAGGTAATATGCAAATTGACCATCACTCCAACACACACGATGGCCACCCCCCTGTGGTCAAAGATGGCCACCCCTATGTGCACACAAGATGGCTGGCAGGGGAGGGCAATTGTGGGTGATCAAGTCTGCAGGGGTGACCAAGTCAGCAGAGGAGGGCAGTTGGGGGTGACCAGGTCTGCAGGAGAGGGCAATTAGGGGTTTCCAGGCCAGCAGGGGAGAGCAGTTAGGGGCAATCGAGCCAGCAGGGGATCAGTTAGGTATCAACCAGGCTGGCTGGGGAGTGGTTAGGGGGTGGTCAGGCTAGCAGATGGAAGCAGTTAGGGGCAATCAGGCAAGTAGGCAGTGAGTGGTTGGGAGCCAGCAGTCCTGGATTGTGAGAGTTATGTCCCAGATTGGAGAGGGTGCAGGCTGTGCTGAGGGATACCTTTCCCCTCCCCCCCTCTGTGTACATGAATTTCATGCACCAGGCCTCTAGTGTTGAATATGAGTGGTGAAAGTGGACATTCTTATCTTATTCCTGTTCTTAGGGGAAGTGGTTTTAGTTTTTGCCCATTGAGTATGATGTTTACTATAGGTTTGTCATATATGGCCTTTATTATATTGAGATATTATCCCTCTATTCCCATTTTGCTGAGAGTTTTTATGAAAAAAAGGATGTTGATTTCATTGAATGCTGTTTCTAATCATCTGATTTTTGTTTTTCAATTTGTTTATGTGATGTATCAAGTTTATTGATTTGCAAACTGTACCAGCCTTGCACCCTGGAATAAATCCCACTTGCTGTATGATCTTTTTAATATATTACTAGATCCAATTTGCTAACATTTTGTTGAGGATTTTAGAGTCTATGTTTATCAGGGATATTGGCCTGTAATATCTCTTTCTTTCTAGTGTCTTTATCTGGTTTTGGAATTAGGATAATGCTGGCCTCATAAACAAATATTGGAAGTGTTTCTTCCTCTTGAATTTTTGGGAATAGTTTGAGGAGGGTAGATGTTAATTCTTCTTTGAATGTTTGTCACATTCCCCTGTGAAGCCATCCTGAGCAGGGCTTTGTTTGCTGGGAGTGTTTTGATTACTGCTTCTACTTCATCAGTTGTTAATGACCTATTCAGGTTTTCTGATTCTTCCTGATTTTGGAAGATTGTATTTTTCTAGAAATTTGCCCATTTCTTCCACATTGTCCTGTTGTTGGTATATAGTTGTTCATAGTATTTTCTCACAATTCTTTGTAATTCTGTGCTGTCAATTGTAACTTCACCACATTTGTTTCTAATTTTATTTACTTGGGTCCTTTCTCTTTGTTTCTTGATGAATCTGGCTAACAGATCATCAATCTTGTTTATCTTTTCAAAGAACCAACTTTTAGGTTCATTGACTTTTTTTTGTCTCTATGTCATTTATTTCTGCTCTAATCTTTATTATTGTCATCCTTCTTATGATGGGATTTTCATGTTGTTCTCTTTCTAATTCTTTAAGTTGTAGTGTTAAATAATTTATTATTAACTTTTCTTGTTTTAGAGATAGACCTGTAGTGCTATGAACTTCCCTCTCAGGACTGCTTGTGCTGTGTCCCAGAGATTTGGGGTTGTTGTGTGTTCATTTTCAGTTATTTCCAGGAAGTTTTTTATTTTTGTTTTGATCTCATTGGTAACTCTCTCATTGTTTACCAACATGCTATTTAGCCTTCATTTGTTTGAATATTTTTGAGGGGTTTTATTGTAGTTTATTTCTTTTTTAAAAAAATGTTGATTTTTTTACAGAGAGTAAGGAAGAGGAATAGAGAATTAGAAATAACAATGAGAGAGAATCATTGATCAGCTGACTCTTGCACATTCCCTACTAGGGATGTCCTCACAACCAAAGTACATGCCCTTGACCAGAATCTAACCTGGGACCCTTTAGTCTGCAGGCCAACACTTTATTCACTGATCCAAACCAGTTAGGGCTGAAGTTGATTTCTAATTTCATTCCACTGATATCTCAGAAGATGCTTGATATAATTTCAATCTGATTTGTAGACACTTGTTTTGTGTCCTAACAGGTGATCTACCTTTGTAAATGATCTATGTGCACTTGAAAGAATGCATATTCTTCAGCTTGGGGTGAAATGCTCTATAAACGTCAATTAAATCCAGCTGATCCAGTATGTCCTATTTAGAATCTCTGTTTCATTGGTAATTTTTTTGTCTGAAAGATCTACCCAGTGAAGTCGGCGAGGTGTTAATGTCCCATACTATGCCTGTTTCACTGTTGATCTCTCTCTTAAAGTCCTCTAGAAGTTTTTTTAATATAATTAAATGCTCCTATATCGGGTGCATATATGTTTACCTAGGTGATATCCTGTAGTTGGATCAATCCCTTTAGTGTTATATAATGCGTTTTGTTGTCTCTTGTGATGGCCTTCGTTTTGAAGTCTATTTCATCAAATATGAGTATTGCTATCCTGCTTTTTGTTTTGTTTTGATTTGCATAGAAAATTTTTGCTACCCCTTCCCTATGTTGTGTGAGTCTTTTGTTCTAAGGTGGGTTTTTTGTAGACAGCATATAGTTGGATCATGTTTTTGTATCCATTCAGCTACCCTATGTCTTTTGATTGGAGCACTTAAACCATTTATATTTAAGCTTATTATTGATAGGTACTTATTTATTACCATTTTTATTCTGTATGCTTATGTTTCTCTATTTCTTTTTCTCATTATAGCAGTCCTTTTAGAATTCTTGTAGTGCTAGTTTTGTGGTGATATACTTTTTTTGTTTTAATTTTTTGTTTTTAAATCTGGGAAGCTCTTTCTTTCACCAACTATTTTAAAGGATAGCAGTTCTGGGTATAGTAATCTTGGTTTCAGATCCTTGCTTTCCATTATTTTGAATACTTCATGCCATTTCTTTCTGGCCTGTAGAATTTCTAATGAGGAATCAGCTAAGAGCCTATGGGAGCTCCTTTGTAGGTAACAATTTGCTTTTTCTGTTGTTGTCTTCAAGATTCTTTGTCTTTAATTTTTGGCATTTTAATTATGATGTGTCTGGGTATGGGCCTGCTTGGGTTCTTCTTGCTTGGGACTCTCTATATCTCCTGGACTTGTGTGACCTTTTCCTTCACTAGGTGAGGGGAGTTTTCTGCCATTATTTTCTTCAAATATTTCTCTATCCCTTGCTCACTTTCTTCTCCTTCTGGCATACTTATTATGTGAATACTGTTATGTTTCATGTTCCACAGCTTCCTTAAGATGCCTCCTGTTTTTTAATTATATTTTTCTTTTAGGATCTCTGATTATTTTTTCTACTTTACTTTTTAAAAATAAGATAACATTTTTATTGGCTAAGTCTTAGAGGTAGAAAAAGTAATTCTGAGAATTAATGGTTTTAGGAAACAAGTTATAGACATAAAGGAAGGGCCCTTGGAGTTTGGGAGTGAAGAAGCTAATGCTAATGTGCCTGACAGGGGCAGGGAGAGAACACAAGTGTGCTCCTGGGAGGGAGTGTGAACTATCTACCCTGTCTTCTAATTCACTAATCTTATCCTTATCTTTCCCTAATCTGCTGTGTATTCCTTCCAATGTGTTCTTTATTAGTGCTATGTCATTCTTCCTAATTACTATATCTTTCCTCATTCTGTTGAGCATCATTACCATCATTTCTATGACCTCCATGTCTGATACACATCTTCCTATCTTTTCATCTTTATTGTTGAAATTATTACAGATGTCCGTATTTCCTCCCATTGCTCCCCTCCACCCAGTTCCTGTCCCAACCTAAGTCTTCACCACCCTATTGTCTGTGTCCATAAGTAATGCATATATGCACATGAGATCTTTATTTAATCTCTTCCGACTCTCCCAACCCCCTCCACTCTGAGAATCACCAGTCTGTCCCATTTCCATGCCTGTGATTCTATTTTATTCATCAGTATATTCTGTTCATTAGATTTTTTTTATTCAGTTATTTTGATTTTTAGATTCAATTGTTGATAGGTATGTATTTTTGCCACTTTGTTGTTCATATTTTTTATCTTTATATTTTTCTTCTTCTTCCTCTTCTTTAAGAATAAACTTTAGCATTTCTTATAATACTGGTTTGGTGGTAATGAACTCCTTTATCTTCTTCTTGTCGGTGAAACTCTTTATCTGACCTTCAATTCTAAATGATAGTTTTGCTGCGTAGAGTAATCTTGGTTGTAGGTTCTTGCTATTCATCACTTTGAATATTTCTTGTCACTCCCGTCTGGCCTGCATAGTTTCTGTTGAGAAATCAGCTGACAATCGTATGGGTATTCCCTTGTAGGTAACTAACTGTGATTCTCTCTTTATCTTTTGCCCTTGGCATTGCAATTATGATGTGTCTTGGTGTGGTCCTCTTTGGATTCCTCTTGTTTGGGATTCTCTGCACTTCCTGGACTTGTAAATCTATTTCTTTCACCAGGTGGGGAAAGTTTTTTGTCATTTTTTTCTTCAAATAGTTTTTTTTTTTCTGGCACATTCCAAGTATTGGCATTTTTTTAAAATTAAATCTTTATTATTCAGATTATTACATTTGTTTCTCTTTTTTCCCCTCCATAGCAACCTTCCACCCAGCTCCCACCCCTCCCTCTGCCCTTAGTTCCCTCCCATTGACCTCATCCATAGATGTATGATTTTTGTCCAGTCTCTCCCTGTACACCCTTCACCCCTTTCCCCCTGAGAATTATCAGTCCACTTCCTTTCTGTGCTCCTGATTCTATTATATTCACCAGTTTATTCTGTTGATCAAATTTTTAATTCACTTAATTTTTAGAATCACTTGTTGATAGATATGTATTTGTTCATAATTTTTTGGCTTTTACCTTTTTCTTCTTCGTCTTCTAAAAGAGTACCCTTCAGCATTTCATATAACACTGGTTTGGAGTTGATGAACTCCTTTAGCTTTTTCTTATCTGTGAAGCTCTTTATCTGCCCTTCAATTCTGAATGTTAGCTTTGCTGGATAGATTATTCTTGGTTGTAGATTCTTGCTATTCATCACGTTGAATATTTCTTGCCACTCCCATCTGGCCTGCATTGTTTCTATTGAGAAATCAGCTGACAGTCGTATGGGTGCTCCCTTGTAGGTAATAAACTGTTTTTCTCTTGCTGCTTTTAATATTCTCTCTATGTCTTTTGCTCTTGGTATTTTAATTATGATGTGTCTTGGTGTGGTCCTCTTTGGATTCCTTTTATGTGGGTTTCTGTGTGCTTCCTGGACTTGTAAGTCCATTTCTTTCCCCAGATGTGGGAAGTTTTCAGTCATTATTTCTTTAAATAGGTTTTCAGTATCTTGCTCTCTCTCTTCCTCTGGCACCCCCACAATTCTGATGTTGGTATGCTTGAAGCTGTCCCAGAGTCTCCTTACATTATCTTCACATTTTTTGATTCTTTTCTCTTCTTGCTTTTCCAGTTGAGTGTTTTCTGTTTCTTTATATTTCAAATTTTTGACTTGATTCTTGCCTTTCTCTAGTCTGCTGTTAGGACTCTGTATATTTTTTATTTCAGTCAGTGTCTCTAGTTGGTCCTTTTTCATCTCCTCTTGGGACTCACTAAATTTATGCATCATCTCTAGCATCTCTAGT
>PVJN01062362.1:0-11036 GCA_004026805.1 Lasiurus borealis | reverse complement strand
TATATATTTTATTGATTTTTTTACAGAGCGGAAGGGAGAGGGATAAAGAGTCAGAAACATCGATGAGAGAGAAACATCGATCAGCTGCTTCCTGCACACCTCCTACTGGGGATGAGCCTGCAATCAAGGTACATGCCTTTGACCAAAATGGAATCTGGGGCCTTTCAGTTCGCAGGCCGACGCTCTATCCACTGAGCCATACCGGTTAGGGCCTTCCCTCCTTCTTTCCTTCCCTCCCTCTCTTCCTTCCTTCCTTCCTTCTTTCCCATACATTGAGCTGCTTTCCTGTGCCTCGGATGCATGACTGAGAAGAATAAGGTCTGCCTGCTTTATCACAGGGCACCATCCAATGAAGCATTTAATGTCAGTACAGCGGTCATCACCTTATGTTCTGCACAATGGGAAGAGAAACCATCTTTGACTGGGTTCGTGCCCTGCCTTCATGCAGCCAGCCTCAGAGCCGTGCTGCAGTTAAGGCGATGCATTGTGACTTGCGTCTCTCAAAACACACGAAAGGGTGCTGCATTCACCCCTTCAGCAGCACTTGCTAAAGCCCCCTGGACCCCTTCTCAGTCTGCTGAGAGGCTGCCTCCCTTTCAGACCTCTTCTTAACTCCCCTCCTCCTCCCTCAGGAGCCCCGACATGGCCCTTGGCATTTTTCTCCTTCTCCCTATTCTCTGCACCCACAGTCCTGTCTTTTCCTTATCTATAATAATAAAAGCATAATATGCTAATTAGACCCAGCAGCTGGACGGCTTTCTGGATGTCCTGCCGAAGGAAGCTTGCACGAATTTCGTGCACAGGGCCTCTAGTCTTTTCCAGATTCTGCATTACAGAAACCCAAACCTGGGGAGAACCGTGGGACTCTCCTTATAGGGGGATGGCTTACAAGTAACGGAGTAAAGACAAATCCTCACCATGCTCACCCCTTTGCACGGCTGATGGCCAGCATCTCTGCCAAGCCTAGTGCAGAGTCTCACCCTGGAATAAGCATAAGTTGGTATCAGAAGTGAAACAGCACGTCCAGAGGGGGGTCCTTTTCCTGGCATCTCGCAGAGAGACGCTGGCCCTCCCGTGTTGTTAGTCTGGTAGGAAGAGCTTTGACAGCTCCTAATAGTATGAGTGAGTCACAGCGCTGCCCAATCAGGTCGCTGGTCTTCAGCAAAAGAACACGGAAGTGCGGGGGTCTTGTCCACTAGGTTCTGAGCCTTTGTTGGCTCCTCTCTTAGAAGTGCCCCGAAGTGACCATAGAAAGCCACAAGGCAGCAGAGGGCTCCTGGCATGGATATTACCGTCCCCAGGTGCATTATGATTCAGGCCTTAATTGGATGCCACGTGCTAGGTAAATGCTATAATCAACAGTTTAAATGGAGTAAATTAACCATAAACCCTTGGTGTCTTCTGATTCCTGGGACGCCTCCTACAATTTCACGAACAGAGGGAGTTTTGTGTTTATCCCAGAGTACTAATTTTCCACACAAACCATTTCAGATGGTAAACATCACACTTGATTGTGCCATTATTTCTCCCATTCATCCCCAGATTCTTTTCTTTTTTAGCAATACAGCCCTTTCCAAAAGAATGATTGCTCCAGAACAGAGAACAGACACGGGTACGTGACTCCACGGTTTCATTAATCCGATTGGGAGGAACTGTGTCATTGTTTAAAGAATCTTGGAAGAGAAGAAGCACACCTTGAACCTCTGTTCTCTTCGCATGTATGTATATCGAATATTTTTATGATTTGAATTCTATTTTTTTTACCTTTTTTTTTCAGCGTTAAGTTTATACAAATGATAAGGAAGACAAGAGGATTTTCATTTTTGGTAATACTAGATATGTAGTCAAAGAGTCACTGAGTATATTTTATTTATTTATTTATTTATTTATTTATTTATTTAATTTTTTTAAAAAAAATTTACCTTTATTGTTGAAAGTATTGTAGATGTCCGCTTTGTGTTTTGTTGTTGTTTTCCCCATTGACCCCCTCCTCCCCACACCCACCCCTCCCAAGCCTTTGCTACACTATTGTCTGTGTCCACGGGCCATGCATATATACAAATAAGTTCCCTGGTTAACTTCTCTCTCACCCCCACCTTCTCTCTGAAATTCATCAGTCTGTTCATGGTTCTATGTCTCTCTCTTCTTTTTTATTAATGTATTACATCTGTACATATCTTCTCATTGTCCCCCATCCCCCCACTCCCCTGCATGCCTTAACCCCCCCGCCCCCAACGATTCTATATCTCTTATTTTGTTCATTAGATTCCACATATGAGTGAGATCATGTGATATTTACCTTTCTCTGACTGGCTCATTTCGCTTTTATTGGTTTTACTCAGTGATTCATAAGTTGGGCGGCATTCGAGGAAGTTATATAACAGGTCAAATAACATCCTTTTGTTCAATGTGGTTTCGTTGTAATATTGATGAGAAAAAACACACATCGATTTCTGGCCAGAGCCACTGTCTGTGGGAGTTTGCACCTTTTCTCCATGTCGGCCTGGGTTTCCTCTGGGGACTCTGGTTTCCTCCCACATCCCAGAGATGTGCAGTGTGGTGGATCGGCTTCTAAGCTACCCCTGTCTTGAGAGAGTGTGGTTGAGGGTACCCTGTGATGGAAGGGTGTCCTGTCCGTTGTGGATGCTGACTGTGCCCTGAGCTGCTGGGAGAGGCTCTGGCCACTGAACTGGAATAAACAGGTGAGAAAATAATCATCTTACGTGTTTTTATTAATTTTTCTTAAATGCATGTGTAGCTCACATTTATTTCAATGTTTAATATTAGAAGGATTTGGGGTCTTTATTGGAGAGTTTGCTGATGTTTTGTGACCAGAAAAAATGCTGTGGAAGCTTAACTATTGTTTACATCAATTAGCCTGTGATAAAATGGGTTTCATTATACATTGTTTTGCTTAAAGTCAACGTTTCCGAGAACCTA
Organism: Lasiurus borealis; assembly: GCA_004026805.1. Lineage (NCBI taxonomy): Eukaryota > Metazoa > Chordata > Mammalia > Chiroptera > Vespertilionidae > Lasiurus > Lasiurus borealis. The sequence goes on along the minus strand of PVJN01062362.1, from coordinate 8,096 downwards.
TTGATGGTGTTAAGGGAGGACTTACTATCCTGGGCATTTGCCGATTGGTTACAGTGGGTTACTTTCCTTCTATGGGGCAAAGGGACTTCTCAGAGTGGGGTCCTATAACGTGCTGAATGGGCAAGTGCTAATTGGTTGACTAGGCCTCCCTATTCTGGGAGAGCTGAGCATAAGATCTTAAGTTTTGGTTTGCTAAGGTGGGGCTTAGCATGAGTGACTTCACTTTAGGCCTACCAGGGTTGTGTTGTGTTTTCCTTGGTGACTCTAACACCAAGATGCAGTAGGCAGATGTGTTTGCACTTCTCCTCCTGGTGAGAGGCACCAGATGCCATTTGCTTGACATTTAAGATGTTGTATTTGCCTTTCTACATAAACAGTTATGATTTCTCTCCATTTTTGCTGTCTCTTTAGTGGGTTGTCAATGATGGACATTATATGCTGGTTTAATGCTTATCCTATCTAATAAAAGAGTGATATGCAAATTGACCATCACTCCAACACACAAGATGGCTGCCCCCATGTGGTCAAAGATGGCTGCCACAAGATGGCTGGCAGGGGAGGGCAGTTGTGGGTGATCAGGCCAGCAGGGGAGGACAGTTTGGAGGTACCCAGGCCTGCAGGGGAGGGCAGTAGGGGGGAACACCAGGCTTGCAGGGGAGGGCAGTTGGAGGGAACCAGGAAAGCAGGGGAGAGCAGTTAGGGGTGATCTGGCCTGCAAAGGAGGGCAGTTAGAGGCAATCAGGCCAGCAGGGCAGCAGTTAGACATCAATCAGGCTGGCAGGGGAGTGATTAGGGGGTTATCAGGCTGGCAGGCAGGCAAGCAGATGGGAGCCAGTAGTCCTGGATTGTGAGAGGGATGTCTGACTTCCCCTTTTAAATGGGCACTTGGACATCCCTTGAGAGGTCCCAGATTGGAAAGGGCGAGGCGGGGCTGAGGAACACACACGCGTGTGCACGCGCACACACACACACACACACAAACACACACATGTGCATGAATTTCATACACCTGGTTTCTACTTCAGTAATAAAACTAAAACTGTTTTCTTTCTCTTCTACTTTTGTGGAGAGGTTTTTATGGATTTGCAAGAGACTTTGTTGATAATTATATTTTCCAAAAACTTTATTGTGTGCCTGTTCATTCTTCTTTCACCGCTTGCTCATGCACACACGAGCTACCCTGGCTCCCCAACAGTGAGCCGACACTGAACGCAGAAGAAGCGGTGTGTCTGAAAAGTTATTTATGTATGACCAGGGTTAAAACGGAAGCAGGTCATGGGGGAATAAATAACTTGCCATTCTCATTTTCTCTGATTATTTTAAATAAATGGGTGTTTATGAACACATACACTGTTATTCTCTTTTCTTCCATCACAGTCACCATGATTATCATCTTTTCACCCTAGTCCTGTCCATATTTGGTCAAAGGCAGTGTAGGAAAAGAGGAACTAGAAATCCATCCAAGGATGGCTGAATCTCACCAAAATTAGTCCTGGCTGAACAATGAGAAAGTGGATTTTTATTAAGCTGTCAGTAATGAGGAGTCTGATTCCTGTGTGATTTCTCAGGCTTGAGCATAGGCAATTACTAAAGCTTTCCCTGCAGGCCCTCACAGGGAAAGCTGCCCTCCACACCCCAGACTTTGCATGGCCTGAGCATTGTGGTCTCAGACGGGAGTTGCAGTCAGGGACTCACCCCCTCTGGCCAGTCATGGTCTGCCCTTCTCTATGTTCCTGGCCCGATGCCTTCATTCCTGGTCTCTTTATCTGTGACCTCTGGCATAATCTTTAGGCACCTCTGCTGGGCCCTCTTTTCCTGGGGAGGAAGGAAACTCTTGTCGCACTCTGACTCAGTACCCAGTACTTTTATACTCCCCGCCCTCCTCCCTCAGTCTTTCCGTGACTTAAGGGCCCATAGAACTGCCAGAGCATATTCTTTGGGGTTCCCTCAACAGTGAGATGACCCTCCCCCCATATCTGACCCTCAACAAGTGTGCTGTTCCATCAGGGGGAAGGGGAGAATGGAACAAGGCGAGTTGGATTTTTTTTTTCTGATTTTAGATTTTTTGCATATACTACTGCAGTAAGTGACTAAGGCTTGCTAGTAACTCCATCATTAATTGGCTACTTGAACTCCTGCCAGCTCAACTGCCTCTCTCCCAGCTCAGCCTCGCTCCTGATGAGTCACTGCATTATTTTTCAGACTCAGAACAAATTCTCGCTTTACAAGCGGCAAGTATTGGATGAGTTTATGCCAAAGGAAAAGGAAGATGTTAAACAACACTTTGGCTATTAAAGCAAGGAGAAATAAAACACTCCAATTTAAATGAAAAATTTCTACTGCACAAAAAAACTTGAAATCTTGAAGAAAAACACTTCAGGTTGAGAATAGAAAGCACTTTACTACTTTGTGTTACATGCATGTAATCACGTTGTGTGTGTGTGTGTGTAACACCAGTGGGAGCAATGCTCTGGTGATTTTCTTGTTTTCATAGAACAAACTGCTACTAAAATGAGATAAAAGCATTTCCAGAGGAGAAAAGATGCTCCTTGAAATGCTTATATACTTCACAGTACTGGAACAGTTCATGTCAATCCAGATATAAACATTCAATATTCTATATGTGTCTGACACCTTACACTTCCTGGTGGGGAAATGGCTGGTGCCATGAGTTGTTATAAACTTAACCCTTGACTTCACAAGTTTGGGGAAACCACGCTAACACCATGGAAAACACCATAGAGAAACTAATTGGTTGCTACATTCATCGTCTGTAAAATGTGTTTCATGAGGGGTTTACTGATTGTGCACAGAAGGGCTGGACAGAGGGTTGCATGGCTGAGACCAGTTGTGAGAGGAATGGTTCTGCACAGCACTGCTCGCCCTGTGTGAGCCAGGTCTTGGCAAACTTAGGTGACACCCCCAGACCCAGGTTAACCCGACCCATAGAAGAGACGTTTAGTGTGGCACCTTGCTACTCTAAAGGTTCTCATCCCCCTCCCTTTACCTGGAATTTCATTTGGAGAGCAGTGATTCTCAAAGTGTGCTGCCCAGACCAGCGGCATCAATATTCTCTGGAAACTTTTTAGAAGTACCAAATTTTGAGTCCTACTTCAGACCTGCTAAATCTGACTTACTATGGAGGGGGCCTACCCATCTGTGTTTTATTTATTTATTTTTAAAATATATTTTATTGATTTTTTTTTTTACAGAGAGGAAGAGAGAGGGATAGAGAGTTAGAAACATCAACGAGAGAGAAACATCAATTAGCTGCCTCCTGCACCTCCCCGACTGGGGATGTGCCCACAACCAAGGTACATGCCCTTGACCGGAATCGAACTTGGGACCTTTCAGTCTGCAGGCTGACTACTCTATCCACTGAGCCAAACCAGTTTCAGCAACCCATCTGTATTTTAATTAGTTCTCCATTCTGATGCTAACGTTTGAGAACTATTTACTGAAAGCACTGATACTTGTCACACACGCATTCATTAATGGAATATGGAAATTCCGAGTAGGTTTGATGGGGCCTGGAGGGAAGTAATAGAGGGAAGTGAGTGGAACACTTTTAAGGTGGAAAACAGGCTTTTCAGGGAAGCAAACACCCCAGTTTGTTTTCTGTACTTCACAGAAAAAGCAGCCAAGCCAAGAAGTACTTGACTATAATTGTGAGCTTAATTAAAATCCTCTTTTGCTTGGCAAGAAGTGAAAAACGACGTGGGAGGGATTGTGGGTTCTGAAAGGGAAGATGTGAATTGACTTGTATGCGTCCACACACCCATTTCTGTGACGTCCACTCTTTCTAGGAAGGGGCTTGTCAGTCACCCCGGTTTTCCCAGACTCTCCAGCAGCCCAGCCCAGTGGCTCCAGTTTGCTCTTCCTCCCAAACAGTCTGTGCAAATGCCTAGCAAGTCTTGGTGCTGAAGACCCTTAATGCTGTAGGACCAATACTGACGCAAGATATTATTTGCAGAAAGATGATTGTAGTAGGATTTATAGGAAATCCACTCCTTTGTCTGCCTTGAGTGATGGTGTTCTTTTATCCCTAACCCTGGAAATCAAGAAAAAGCTATGATGCCCTTGAATATCTTCAGTTTGAGTCTTTGAAGAAATTACTCTTTCTGTGTGCTCCTCTTAAGGGAGATAGATCTCTCCGAAGAAAACTATCATGCTGTTAACAAATATAATAGCAATAATTACAGTGGTACCTCGAGATACGAGTTTAATTCATTCTGTAACCTTGAGGTGTGGGAAACTATGAGATGCTCGAGTCTCGGTAAACTGGTGGGTCGTGTGGAGCCGGCCGATCCATGCGATTACTCCTATCTCAAATGTTGCTCGTATTTCAAAGCAAGAATAGCTCGCTCTATGGCTCGTATTTCAAAAAATCTCATATGTAGGCACTCGTATCTCGAGGTACCACTGTATAATGATTATAGTCATCACTAGGGGCCCAGTGCATGAATTCATGCACCTTGAAAGGAACTGTGGGCCGCAAGGCTGCTGTGGGCTCAGGGACAGATCTAGGCTCATCCTCCGCCCAGCCCCGCCCACTGCAGCCCCAGTTCCCTGTCTGCCGGCAGCCCTGCTCCTGCCACTATCGCTGCTGCTCCCACCCGCTGATGGTGCCTGCCCCACTCGCACCCGTTGAAGGTGCCGAGCGATTGGTGCCAGTGCCAGCAGGGGGGCAAGCAGCGGTTCCAGTGCCGGCTGCAGGTGTGAGCAGGGCCGGCACTGGCAGGGGGTGTGAGTGGCTGCTCCGGCACTGGCAGCAGATAGGATCAGGGCCGTTGCTGGCAGTGGGTGTGAGAGGAGGTTTCCAGTCCTGATCTCCCCTCAGGAGCAGGAGGAGGTGGAGAAGCCCTGAGGGGCGATTAGGGCCAGCAGCCGCCACTTGCACCTGCTGATGGCGCCAAGCGATCGGGCCTGGTGCCAGGTGCCAGGTGCCGGCAGTGGGTTGTGAGCGGGGCTGGCACTGGCAGCAGGTGCAAGCACCGGGCAGCACCGCAGTTTGCGGCAGCAAAGAATTTTCAGTAACTACCAGAGTATCGCATCGATGACAGTGATTGGCATCCTGCCTTGGTCTGGCGCCCCAGCTTACCTGCTCCACCATCCCACCACGGCTGGTGCCCGCCGTGTTCTGCGCACACCTTCTGGTGCTCAGCACCCATCGTAGCTACTGGTTGTTTGGTTGTTCTGGATATTCCATTTGCATATTAGCCTCTTATTATATAGGATTGTTATAAACAGAGCTCGTCGATAGCTCCTTAGACCCATGAAGCCCTGCCTCTCAGTCATTAATATGCGTGAGACTCACCGGAGATCTAGTTACAATCCAGATGCTGGTTCAACGCATCTGCTTGGGGACCCAGATGGAAGCCAGTAACGCTGAGTTCCTGGACCCCATTGTGAGGAAAAAAGATATGAAGAATGAGAACGGAGCCAAGTTCCTTGAAAAAAACAAAAAACTGTGTATCAGCCTCATTAGTTTCTACAACTGAAAATAAGCTATTTCTTACAATTTCTCTGGCAGTAGCACTTTGCAGTGGGTATTATGGCCTTGAGACCACATGGGCGGGATATGCAGGCTAATTGGACCACAATCCTGTGAGGCAACCGAACGATAAATGGACATGTCAGGCCTGCATTAGGTTCAGAATCATAAATCACTGTGATTAATGGTCCAACAGTTAAGCTTCTGGCGTGAATCGTGGAAGCTTATGTTTTCCGTCAGCTTTTTATTTTTTCTGTAATCCTGCAGAGCTCTTGCTGAAACAACCAGCTCTCCAAAGAGGGGGGACAGTATTTAAACGGGCATGATGGCCAGTGAATACCAGAAAGCAGCAAGATAACGATGCTTTCTAAAAGTCTGGTTCTTTCAGATTTCTGCCCAACCGGAAGTCCTGATGGACAATTATTTCCTAGTGCTGATGCTTACTGGCTATTGAGAATGAGCCAGGAAAGCAGTGGAGGTACATGTAGTGTAGAAATGAAGTAGATGAAGAGCTTCTAACAATGGAGTGCCTAACACCGCTTGGCATGCGGAGGGGATATCACCCGCTTGCCTTTTAGCGGCTTAGACAGTTCAATTAATTTTTCTCACCTTAAGACTCCATTTGTGATGTAAAATGGACCATTCTAGAGTTATACAAACAGGGTAAAGATGGGTTAATTTTCCTTTTACTTAAGATTCCAGTATACATATCTATCAGACCTAGGTAAGTAAATATCGACCTTATCCTAAAAAGAGAGAGACATGGCCCTAATGTCACATGTTTTTATGGTATTAACTGGGTCAGCATTTACAATGAGAGGAAACAGCTCAGGAGAGCAGTAGTCGACCAGGCTAACCCATCATGAAAGCTGCAGGTATAGTGATCTTGTAAGCAAATTATTTTACCAAAGTTCCACTTAATAGTTTAAAGAGATATTCACTTTATGTTCTGAAGATATTTACTTTACCCTCTTACTCAGTTTTTGGTTGTGCATAGATGTGTGGGTGGAAGTTGTGAATGGGGTGAGGTCCCAGCTCCTGCAATAGGCAGAATTTTAGTGACTTCCTGTCCGCTGCTGTGAGGATCCTGTATAACAGCTTTCCTGGGGTGTGGGCAGGACCTGTGAATAGGATGGGACTTTACTCCTCTGACTAGCTCACTAGTCTATTTTACTAGTAGAAAGTACTACATGGTAAAGAGTTCAAATGAGCGATTTTCAAGTGATGAGCCACAAGAATTTTACAAACATGGAATGCTTGACTATTTTCCTTTAGATTGCCAAGTAAATAAAATGACAACAGTCAACATAACAATAGGCAGTCAGTGTGAATAAATCAAAACTGTATCTATTTTGTCAGATCGACAAAAAAAAATCTAATTTTTGGTGTGCTGCAGAATTTTAGTAATTAGCTTATGTGTGCCATGAGATGAAAAGGGTTGAAATTGTTGGTTTAAATGAATAACTCTCCAATACAAGGAACCAGGCCTCTTTGGACAAGTGCCTGATTTTTAAGGCTGGATTAGGGAAAATGTAAGGTAAGTCTGGGATATATTGCATGCCAGAAAACAAGAAAAATGATGGGAGTGTGTTAATATTTTTGAAGTGGATTTTTAAATTGAATTTATTGGGATAACATTGGGTCACAAAACCATATAGGTTTTAAGTGTACGATTCAATAGAACATCATCTGCCCACTGCATCCTGCACCTCTCACCCCAAGCTGAGTCTTTTTCTGTTCCCATTCCCCCCTTTGCTCACCTCCACCTACCCCCTGCCCCCTTTCCCACTGGCTATCATCATTCTTTTTCCTCTATCTATCTATCTATCTATCTATCATCTATCTATCTATCTGCCAGTCAGAGAAAGACAAATATCACATGATATTTTCTGCTTAATCCCTTAATTTTTTTTATCCAGTTCCCCAAACCCCCTCACCTCTGTCAGTCTATTCCATGAATCCATTCCTCTGTTTCTGTTTTGTTCATCAGTTTATTTTGTTCATTAGATTCCACACATCAGTGAAATCATGTGGTATTTGTCTTTCTCTGACTGGCGTATTTCACTTAGCATAATGTTCTCCAGGTCCATCCATGCTGTCACAAAAGATAAGATTTCCTTTTTTTTTTATGGCTGAGTAGTAGTCCATTGTATAAATGTACCAACAGCTTTTTTATCCACTTATCTGTTGATGGATACTTAGACTCTTTCTAGATCTTGGCTATCCTATCTAATAAAAGGGTAATATGTAAATTGACTGTCACATAAGATGGCTGCCCCCATGTGGGCACAAAGTAGCTGCCACAAGATGGCCAGTAGGGGAGCGCAGTAGGGAGGGACCAGATCTTCAGAGAAGGGCAGTAGGGAGGGACCCAGACCTGCATGGGAGAGCAGTTGGTGGTGACCACACTAGCAAGGGAGGGCAGCTAGGGGTGACAGGCCTGCAGGGGAAGGCAGTTAAAGGCAATTGGGCAGACAGGAGAGCAGTTAGGCTTTGATCAGGCTGGCAGGGGAGTGGTTAGGGGGTGATCAGGCTGGCAGGCAGAAGTTGTTAGGGGCAATCAGGCAAGCAGGCAGGTGAGTGGTTGGGAGCCAACAGTCCT
>PVJN01062361.1:0-11037 GCA_004026805.1 Lasiurus borealis | reverse complement strand
TGAGGCTGGTGAGGGGGGCATTTGGGGGTGACCAGGCCAGCATGGGGGGCAGTAAGGGGAAACCAGGCTAGCAGGGGGGAGGGGCAGTAAGGGATAACCAGCCTGGCAGGGAGAGGAGCAGTTAGGGGTGACCAGGCCAATGGGGTGGGGGCAATTAGGAGAGATCAGGTAGATCAGAGATCAGGTAGAGTGCAGTTAGGAGCCAGTGGTCCCTAATCGTGAGAGGGATATCCAACTGCCTGTTTAGATTTGATCCCCAGAATTGGGCCTAAATAGACAGTCAGACATCCCCTGAGGAGTCCCATATTGGAGAGAGTGCAGGCTGGACTGAGGGGAACCTCCCTCCACCCCCCGTGCATGAATTTCCTACACTGGGCATGTAGTCTGAATATAAAAGGGTAAAGGCTACTTAGAAATTGCTAACTATTTACCACATTTTTTTTCAATAAATCTTTATTGTTCCGTTTATTACAGATGTTCCTCTTTTCCCTCCCCCTGTTAGCTCCCCTCCACCTGATCCACCCTCACCCCATGCCCTTCACCCCCGCCACTGTCCTCATCCATAGGTGTAAAATTTTTGTCCAATCTCTTCCTGCACCCCTCACTCCTCCTTTCCTCTAATAATTATTAGTCCATTACCTTTCTATACCCCTAATTCTATTATATTTACCAGTTTATTCTGTTCATTGGATATTTTTATTCACTTGATTTTTAGTTCACTTGTTGATAGGTATGTATTTGTTATCACCTTGTTGTTCATAATTTTTATCTTTACCTTTTTATTCTTCTTCCTCTTATTAAAGAAAACCCTTCAGCATTTCCTATAATCTTGGTTTGGTAGTGATGAACTCCTTTAGCTTTTTCTTATCTGTGAAGCTCTTTATCTGCCCTTAATTCTGAATGATAGCTTTGCTGGGTAGAGTAATTTTGGTTGTAGGTTCTTGCTATTCATCACTTTGCATATTTCTTGCCACTCCCTTGTGGCCTGCAAAGTTTCTGTTGAGTAATCAGCTGACAGTCATATGGATACTCCCTTCTAGGTAACTAACTTTTTCTCTTGCTGCTTTCAAGATTCTCTCTTTATCTTTTACCCTTGGCATTTTAATTATGATGTGTCTTGGTGTAGTCCTCTTTGGATTCTTTTTATTTAGTGTTCTGTGTGCTTCCTGGACTTGTAAGTCCATTTCTTTCACCAGGTAGAGAAAGTTTTCAGCCATTATTTCTTCAAATAGGTTTTCAGTATTTTGCTCTCTCTCTTCTGGCACTCCCATAATTCTGATGTTGGTACACTTGAAGTTGTCCCAGAAGCTCATTACACCATCTTCACATTTTTGGACTCTTTTCTTTTTGTTTTTCTGGTTGGGTGTTTTTTGCTTTCTTATACTTCAGATCTTTGGTTTGAATCTTGGGGTCTTCTAGTCTGCTGTTAGATTTCTGTATATTATTCTTTATTTCATACAGTGTATGCTTAATTTCTGACTGGACCTCTTCCATTTTTTTTTTTTTTGCATTCTCATTAAGATCTTTGAAGGTCTCACTAAGTTTCTCAGAGTTCTCAATAAGTTTGTCAGCAGTTTGTAGAAAATTCTTGAGTATCCTTATAAAATGTTTTGAACTCTATGTCCAGTCATTTGCTTTTCTCCATTTCTTTCATTTGTGACATGTTTCTTGGTCTCCGCATTTTGGCTGCTTCCCAGTATTGATGGAGTGGCTTTTTGTGCTAGTTATCCTTAGGGCCCAGTAGCTCCTCCTCCCCAATCACCTGAGGTGGACACTCTTGGTGCACCCCTTTGTGGGCTGGGTTCACAGTCTTGTAGTTAAGCCTTGATTGCTATTGGTACACTGGGAGGAATTAACCTCCAAGCCAATTGACTGTGAGGATTAGGTTTATCTATTAATGGAAGAACTGCTGTGCTGGAGACACCCCTATAGGGTAAGACTTGCTTCAGTGGGGCTCTGATGCTCACCAAGTCTGCCTCTTGGGTGTGTCACTTATGTATGTGAGGAGTTGAAATCTGTTGTCTTCTCACACTGACCTCTAGGTACACTGGTTCCTGGATCTCCAAGGAGGTGCAAGTCAGCTAGTGTCTGAGGCCACCCAGCAGGAGCTACAGGGAGCACTGCAAATTTCTCCTCTTTGCTTGGAGTTTGGAAGATTTGGAGTTGATTTCTCCTCTTTGCCTGGAGTTTGAAAGTTTTGGAATTGTCTGACCCAGTTGCAATTTGATAGGTTAAGTTGCCAGAGGGCAGGCCATTCATATGCAACAGTCTTGGCATAGCTGGGTGGGTTTGTAAATTGGGCGGGGCGAGGTCTCAAGGAGTCTCTAGGCTAGGGCATGGCAAACAACAATGGCTGCCAGTCAGCCTTTCTGCAGCATTCTGTTCAGTGTCCTGTGTCCCGCCCCAGCGCAGTAACTCTGCGAGAGATTCCAATGCTCAACTCTGAGAGAGAGCCACCCTCCCTTTCTGACCCAATGGCAGACAGTCCATTTTCTCCCTGTAAGAGTCTGGGTCCCCAGAATCTCGCCAGAAACTGTAGTTCAGAGAATCGGGAACTTGTAACTCCCTCTCAATTGAAAAACAACAGTGCACGCCAGCCAGATTCCCACGTGTCTTCTTACCTCTGCCTTTCTGAGCCTTTGCATGTCCTACCAGGTCTGGATGCGAGAGACAGCATGTACAGATATATATCTTATGCCGCCATCTTGGTTCCCCCTACCACATCTTTTTAAGGATTTCACATAATGTATGGTTTTCAAAAAGTAGCCAAAAGTTGTTATCTAATTGAAAATCTATGAGAGAGAATAAAAAATATCCTAAGGTCTATTACAGGTTTTAGGAATACCTTTAGGTATTTTTTTTTTAATTTGTATAGAGGCTTATCTCACAACAAACTCACATTTCTTTGCAGTATCCAGCTTGCCCTGCATAAAATCACCATGCCAATCAATGTGAAGTAAATGAGTGCATAATGTAGTTTAAATATTTCACTATAGTCCTACTTCTGGGACCTATCCTAAAGCAGATTATCTTGAGTATAAAAGTCTATATTAAGCCAAATGCCACTATAGACTGCTTGTTCCCAAGCTATTAGAACATCCTGGCTACCTGTAGCTATGACCTTCCTTTTATGCATGCTTTACTGTACTAACTGACTTTTTTGCCTCCACATAGATTTAGAAAATTTGCTTACAAACATAAAATGTTACTCTGTTTCAGTTATTACTGGTGTGTAAAAAACAAACCCAAGCTTAGTGGTCTGAAACAACCATCATTTATTTATGGTCAGAGGTTCTGTGGCCCAGGAATTTGGATGCGGCACAGCAGGGGTGGCTTGTCTCTGCTTCATGATGCCCAGAACCTCAACTGGGAGGACTCAAAGGTTGGGGATGACTTGATGGCCAAGCACTGACTCATCTGGAGGCCCCTTCACTCAGTGTCTCCATGGTGACTCAAAGAAATACCAAAACTGGCAACCAGTGTGCCAATAACATGACCTCTCCATGTGGCTTGGCTTCACAGCATGGTGGCTTCAGGGTGCTCTGGCTAATGTCATGGCTCAGGCTGTAAGCATAAGCATTCTGGCAAATGAGCAGCTCATATCACCTTTTATGACCCCGCCTTAGATGTCACACAGAGTTAACTTCACTGAACCTATTGACAGTGTATCAGCACTATTGGCGCTATTGAGGCAGACACAAGCCTCCAGATTCCAGGGATAAGGACTCCACCTCTCACATGAGAAATATCAAAGAATCTTGAGACTTAGTTTTAAAATCACCACATTCTCATTTACAGAAACACAATAACACCGCATGTTGACCTTGGAAAGCCTCTGAACATAAATATCATTCATAGCCAAACCACTGAAGGCATAATTATCAAGCATCACTTTTTGCCCACTCCTATATAAAGACCTGCCATGCATGATTTCTATTTATAGTTACTAGAGTATTTTATTTTTTTAATTTAATTTAATTTTACTACAGTTGACATTCAATATTATTTTATGTTAGTTTCAGGTACACAGCATAGTCATTAGACAATCATATACTTTACAAAGTGACCCCCCAATATTTTAATTATGCACCTGGCACCATACATATTAACTAATAGTACTTTCAAATCAGACTCATAGAAAAACAGTAGAGAAGGTCTATTGGAAAGTAAGGGCCATTTAGTTCAACCTTCAACCCAAAGCAGAATCCTATCTATTCCACACTGACTGTGATCAACTAGATTATCCTCAAATACTTCCATCACGGGGAATTTACTAGTTTGTGAGAAGAGTTATTGTATTTGTTCACAACTCAATTTGTTTTTCATTATATTGATACTTATTTCTTTTAAGCTTTGGTCCTAAAATGCCTAAAGATATTCCTAAAACCTGTAATAGATCTTAGGATATATTGCAATGTAAAATAACTATAAAACCCACCATATGGCCTTTTTTTGAATGGTTAAAGAAAGCTAACATATTTCTTATGAGTTTTCTATAGATTAATGATCTTCAGAGCTTCAAAGTTCCAGTTAAAAATCTGAATTTTAGGACTGTTATGTTTCCAACTGCCTTTGTCTGGGTACTCTCTGGTTTTAAAATATACTCCCAAACTAAACTTATCATTCCACATTTGAGCTAATTAGTGAACAATCAACTATAGCTGAAAATTAACTCCTTCAATCTAGACATTATATTTCTATTAATACAACCCAATGTTGCATTTGCTATTTAAATCAGTCATATCTTACTTTTATTGCTCTTGCTAGACAGTCTTACCTAGTGATTGACTATGAGGCCTCAGAGTCAGAGAGGTTGTTTCAAATCTTGGTTTCATCATTTCTACTTTAGATTAAACACTCTGTGCCTTAGTTTCCTCATCTGTAGAATGAGGATGCAGATAGTACTGCTTTGAGCATAAAAATATAAAATATTTAGCATCATACTTGGAAAAATCTATAGGCAGTAAGTATTACCTGTTCTATTCAACTGAATTTAATTCACACAAATTGCTATTAGATCAGCCTACTCTTCTCCCACAATACCTAAACTTATACAGTGTTTAGAACATGAAGTGCACACCTTCAAATTATCCTTAAATATTCCATTGTGTTAGTTTGAAATTTGAATCTACTGATATGTTTTTTCTTATTCTGAGTTTTACTATATTGGGCATTTTCCCTGTTTTATGTAATCTGCTGAGTTGTTTGATGTGTCTCCGTCTTTATTAAAGCCACTGATAAAATATTGAATATGATGGAATATAAGCCAAAGAAGTAAACCACTGGAAATCCCTTTTCTCTTCCTTTCCTACCTCCCCACACTGCTCCTTACTCTCTGAATGATACTTCTGGCATGTTTTGTCCAACCATCAATATCCTCACCAAATGGCTTAGCCTCAGATCTGCACTATTTTTCCCTGGTACTGAATATCTTGTGCTCCAAATAGTCCTAGTACATTGCAGTCACTCAAAAAAGAATGAAGCCAACGTTGCGATCAAATTGGTATAGAAACACAAAGTAGACAACTATTACTTTGGTCTCTAGGAATCAGGAAAGACTTCTCAGAGGTGGTAATATCTGAGCTGGGCCTGAGAATCAGTAGCACTATTATTAATGTTGATGGTGTTTATAAAGACAATAATACTATAGTAATTCCAGGCCCCAGAAAAGACCTGTGCTGTAGTTCTGAAAGAGTAACTGTTTGCTGTTTATATTTTAAAAACATAGCCTTTGGTGATTAGAGGGTGTATGTGTATGTGATTTTTCTCTGTAAAAAGATGGTGGGAGGGAGAGGAGGATGTGAAAGAGAGATTGGGGGATAAGGCTGGAAAAGTAGAAATCAATTTTTAAGGGCTTTGAAAAATTTTGTTAAAGATCTGGCTTTTGTCTAGTAAGCAGAAATGATCCATAGAAGTCTTTCTAAAATGTGGCTATGAAACAGATTTTTGTTTTAGAAAGTTAACTGCAGACAAGGATGGATAGGGGACTTAATTAGGCTAGAGGCAGATGGAAAAAAGATAATGGAATCAACTGATACAAGACAACTTTTGAGATGGTATCATTAGGATGTGGGAGCTGATGGAAATGAGGGGGAAGTGGGCAGTGAAGAATGGCTAACTCCAAGGCATCTAGCTTGATTAGAAGGGATGGATGAAAACGAGGCTACCACTCAGCAAGACAGAGAATGGTGCAGGAAATACAAGGTTTCCATCCAGTTCCCTTGGGAGTTTGTGACAGATAGAAAAGCAGTCAGGAGTTCAGAATGGAGAAGGTGTTCTCTATCATTGGGTTTCATAGTTATGGGTATGGAACCGAATGAGCCTTGTGAAGGCAGCATTCTGGGACCTATACTGTTTACCTGGCTTGCTCATTCTTGGCAGCAGAATCTTAACTGCAGGTATCAGGAGATGTCTACCTTATCCAGATGTCTTCACCTTTAGGACTTTAAGGAGATAATTGAAGAAATGACTTGAAAATAACCACAGTCAACACTAGGAAATTAGCACTAAATATAGTTAAGTCTAACCCAATCATGGGAAATCTCTAAAAATAATAAACAGTGGCACTCCACTATACCCAAGTCTAGATTTCTTTCATTATTAAAATGGTGAAAACCTTCAGTCAGATGTGGTGAGGTTGATTTTCATTTTTCTCCTAATTCTGGGTCCTACTTTATATTCCATGCTGTTTTTGTCCCATTCCAGAAAGTGCTGCCCATAATTCTGTCATTGCTCAAATTTTGGTTTTAGAACACAGCCATTATTATGGTATTCAGAGGTCCTTTATTTTATGCTTTATACTAGGTATATGGTCTCAGCTATGAACCCTGGAATTACTTCTTTTTCCATTTGATTCATCTGTTCCCCTATCTTCAGTTTAACTACTTTCTTTTGTCTTTGGTACTGCTTTGTATTCATTTCCAAAGGGGAGGAAGACAGAAAAGTTGAGATATCATGAGTAGAGAATTAAGAAATATTTCCTCTTTTATTCCCCTGCAGGCAGATTAACTTCCCAATTCTGTCCAAATTGGAAAGAAATACCCCCAGTGGCCTGATATTTGCACACTATAAAGATTTCAGCAGAATTGTATGAAAATGTTTCACTATCTTTTGTACTTCTGGGGTACTTCTTATTGGTTCCCCTTGGAGTGTAGTAGTTAAAGGCATGAATATATATGAGATATCCTGGTGAGGTGAATGAAGAGCTAGTGGAGAGAGACTTGACAGAATCCTGGTAAATAGCAAACGCTTTTCAGGCAAAATATCTATTTCTTTAGGGGTTTTATCTGAGGATTTTTTCTTGATCCTTCATTTGAGAGATATTCGTTGTCTTCTCATTTTTGTTTGACTCTCTATGTTGGTTTATGTAAAGTTGACAACAGTTTTGTCCAGGGCTGAGGTAGCTCACAGGCTTCTACGCCTGGAGCATGCCCGCAGCTCCCAGAGGACCCCCTCGGTTCCCTCTCTTTTCTGTTCCATCTCTTTCTCTTCTTTGTCAGAATTTGTTCACTCAGCACTCAGCTGTTTTGCAGAGGTAATCATTACCTACATCAGCATGTGTTGGAGTTTGCTCAAGGGTTCAGGTCTTCCATGACTTCTGCTGTCTTGGACCTCCCAGAATGATGTTTTCAAAAGGTGAGACCTCTTCACTCTCCTGTGTAAAATACTTAAGAGCTTCCCCACTTTTTCTTGGGAAAAAGAGTTTATAACATTACCTAGAAGGTTCCATTTGGTGTAGCCATTGCTAAGATTCAAACTGGTCCCAAGCTCTCCTTCTTTTTAGGATAGGTCCCCTTTGGACACTGCGTGCCCCATCTTGTCCTGTTACCGCAAGGCCTTTGCACCTGCTAATCTCTTAACCTCTGTTTTTTCAACCACATAACATCTTCATTATCATTCATTACCAGATTGCTGCTCAGTCTTCACTATTTATGGACATGCTCCCGAAATTTGCAACCAAGTCACCTCCTTTTATACACTCTCAAGGCACTGTGCCCTAACACTTTTCTTCTTCATAACATTTATTTTTGGAATTCCTGATTAACAGCAGTCTCCACCACAAGACTACAGGCTTCACAGGTCTGGGTCCATATGTATTTTCACCATTGTGTCCCTAGCTGTCAGAACAGCTCTTGGCACATAAGAGACATTCAGTAACTATTTGTGGACTGAATGCACAGCTATAATAAATCCTCTAGGACTGTTCTTTTTTGGATGACATGCATGAAATTAAAGCAAATCACCATTGCCATTGTGTGCTGGGGCTTTGTGTGTACCTGTGAGCAACAGCACTTGTGTTGTGGCTTCTACTTGTCCACAGACTGTTGATGATAAATAGTGCTAACTATAAGCCACATTTTAAAGCTTTTTGTGCCCTTTCTGTGTCCTTTAACTGCCTCTGTTTCTGTCCCCTTTTGCTCCCTGTTCTCAAACTCATTTCCTTCTTTTAAAACAGGAAAACACCTGACACAAGATATTTACACTTATTTTCATCATGAATCTTCACCTTCTCACCCAGGAACTGATCCTTGACCTTCTCACCTAAGGTCTTCTCATTTTTATTATCTGTCTTCTTCAGTTAGAACATATGGGTCTGAGAGTGGTCATTTCACATTTCCTTGCCTCCATTATTGTAAGCTTTGTCCTAGTAGAGAACAGGGATCTTGCTGGTCTAGAACTGCTGGAAACACATCCTCAGGGCATGTGGAGGGTGAGAAGAAACTGGTCCTGTTTTCACTGACTTCAACTAGGATTCAGTCTAGTGAAGCTTTTAGGAAAGGTTTATGCAGGAATTTTTTTTTTCTGCACAAGAACACTTGGACGAGTAGATGGGAGGTGACTGAAATCTAGTGTGTGGCCTGCTTTGGCATGCCTCCACCCAAAGAAGGGGTGTCTTTTTTTAAAATTTGTACAAAATCAGCCGGAGAGACAGAAGCAATGCTGTCGACTCTGTCCTATTCTCCCTGGGGCTTCCAGAAATGCCCTCAGCTAGCTCTATTCTCTGCCTTTCTCAAACTACTCTTGATTCTTTCCCTTTGTTTCTGTTCTGTCCTCCTCTCATAACTCACATTCATATTTTATATTTTCTACTAATTTTGACATTTATTTATATATATTTTCCATAAGTGTGCCTTTAATTTTTTAAAGTTATACATATACAAGTTGAAAAATCAAATGATTTCTCAAGGCTTCTTACAAGAAATAGCAGACCTTTTTTGTTACACTTTACCATTTTCTGCTCCTCATTCAAACATATGCAACATATATGTACTGAGCATCTTTTATGTGCCACAAACTTCTCTAGGGATACATTAGTGCATAAAATAGACAGATTCCTGCCTTCACGGGACTTCTATTCGAGTAGGGAGGCACAGACAAAAAACAATACGTATAATAAACAAGTAACTTATGTGGTATGTGCAACTGTTGTAGGAACTGTGGTGAAAAACATGTCAAAGAGAGAGAGAAATCAGAGCATGGGGAGGAAGTTTAGACAGAATTCTAAGACAAGCTTCACTGAAAAAGACCTGAGGGAGTGAAAGTTTATCTGTGCAGATATCTGGGGTAAAATGTGCTACAGGCAGGTCAGACAGCCTAGAACAAGGAAGCAGGCAGAAATGCCTGCTGTATATAAGGTAAGCTTTGCAGCCACTGTGCCTGGAACAGAATCAGCAAAAGGTAGAGGAAGAGATGAGAACAGATAGGTAAGGAAGGAGTAAATTGTATAGAGCTTGCAAATAAGGACAACTTATAACTCTTAGAGTTTGTATTATTTACCCTATAATGTAAAATGGCATTTTTAATTTTAAAGTTTTAAGTGATTATTTCCTTACTTCCCATTTTAGATGACAAGGTTTAACTTTTTTTACCTACCCATGCACACCATTAACCTAAATTTCACCCCTCCCCTTTTCCCAATCCTATCTAATAAAAGAGTAATATGCAAATTGACCACACCTCTGTTACAGCCACAAGCCACGCCCACCTGCCTATCAGGATCAAGTGTGCATATTAACCCAACCAAGATGGCTGCAGCCACAGACTAAGCAGGAGGCTTGGGTTTCCCCGGCAACAGAGGAAGCCAAGGTTTCCGCCTGTCCTGGCCACTCAAGGGTACAAAGTTTCAATTATAGAAAATAAATAAATTCCAACAAAAATGGTGGCAGCCATGGAGTTAGACCAGGTGGCTTGAGTTGCCTCTGGCAATGGAGGAAGCCAAGCTTCTGCAGCCCTGGCCTGCCTTGGCTTCTGTTCAAGGCTACAATGTTTAAATTATAGAAGATAAATAAATCCCAACAAAAAATGGCTTTGACCACAGAAGTGAGCAGGTGGCTTGGCTCCACTCAAGGCTACAAAGTATCAATTGTAGAAGATAAATAAATCCCAGATACCAGGACCTCTGCTTGGATTACCAGGGGTCACGGACGGCCTGCAAACCCACAGGCCCCTCACCCTGGCCACTTCATGCCCCAAGGAAACCCTCACCCTGATCTAGGATACCCTTTAGGACAAACCAGCCATCTCCACCCATGCACCAGGCCTCTATTCTATCTAATCCTATCTAATAAAAGAATAATATGCAAATTGACCATCACTCCAACACACAAGATGGCTGCCCCCATGTGGTCAAAGATGACTGTTCCCATGTGAACACAAGATGGCCACTGCAAGATGACCAGCATTGGATGGCAGTTGGGAGGGATCAGGCATGCAAGAAAGGGCAGTTGTGGGTGACCAGGCCAGCAGGGGAGGACAGTTGGGAGGGACCAGGCCTGCAAGGGAGGGCAGTTGTTGGTGATCAAGCAGCAGGGCAGGACAGTTGGGAGGGACCAGGCCTTCAAGGGAGGGAAGTTGGGGGTAATCAAGCCTGCAGGGGCAGGAAGTTAGGGGTAACCAGGTGGCAGAGGAGGAAGTTGGGGTCGATCTGGCCTACAGGGAATGGCAGTTGGGGGAGACCCAAGCCTGCAGGGGAGAGCCACTGGGGGGGGACCAGGCCTGCAGGGGAGGGTAGTTAGCAGTGACCAAGACTGCAAGAGA
>PVJN01062360.1:0-11037 GCA_004026805.1 Lasiurus borealis | reverse complement strand
CCTTCCGCGCTGACATCCACAAACATAAACATAAAACCATAAAAAGCGCAGGAAAACCCAGACAAATGGCAGACGGAGGCCCAGACCTCAGGCTGGGAAACCCTGTGCGTGACGTGCAGGGGGGGTGGGGGGGACGGTCACGTGGCAGCCGGGATGGGGGCGCCTCACTGGACCCCCGTCTTCCGGTGATGGAATCTGCCTCCTGCCCGCCCCCCACTGGGGTCCAGCTTGTGCCCAGACCGGGAATCGAACCCTGGCCTCCTGGTGCCCAGGGGCGGGCGTTGGGGGGCGGGGGGCCCTGACCTTGGAGCTGAAGGTCACCTCTGCCTCCAGGGTCACGACCTTTGTCCCCGGATCCGGGGTGAGGGCCCCCCGCCTGCCCCGACCCCCTCCCCTACTTTCCGGGGAGCCGCCCGCCGCCTCCCGCGCGGCAGACGTGACACGAGCTCAGCAACACCCGCCTCGCGCGTCTGGCGCGGCTCCCGACTCGAACCCGGAGCGCGAGGGGCTGGGGCGTCTGCGGAGTCAGCGGTTTCCCGATCGGGCGCGGCCGTGAGCCGCCAACGGAGCCGGTGCCGGTTCTGTCTGGGCTGCGGGGGGCGGGTCGCAGGCGCTGCTCCTCTGGCTTCCTGCGGAGGAGGGTTTGGGGTCCCGGGTCCGAGGCGGCCGGTGCTGCTGGGCTGGGCTCTCCGGGCCTGGACCTTGCGGGGCCCGGTGAATCGGGGCGCAGGCCGGCTGGGCCCTGGGGGTGGGGGGGAGACACAGGACATTTTAAAAAACACATTTATATGTATTTTTTATTATTGACGTCAGAGAGGACGGGAGGGGGAGAGAGAGAAGCATCTGTGATGAGAGAGTCAGGGACCGGCCGCCTCCTGCCCGCCCCCCGCTGGGGTCCAGCCCGCACCCCGGGCCTGGGCCCCGACCGGGAATCGAACCCTGGCCTCCCGGTTCCCAGGCCGATGCTCAGCCCGGAGCCCGGGCACCGCGGGTGGTGGGTGTGAGCGCGCCCTCCGCCAGCTGCCGGACAGCCCCGCACACAGCGGCCGGGAGCCACATTTTATTTTTATTTTTTATTTTAAATATATTTTGATTTTTCACAGAGAGGAAGGGAGAGGGATAGAGAGTCAGAAACATCAATGAGAGAGACATCCATCAGCCGCCTCCTGCACGCCCCCCACTGGAGATGTGCCCACAAGCAAGGCACGTGCCCCCGACCGGAATCGAACCCGGGACCTTTCAGTCCGCAGGCCGATGCTCTATCCACTGAGCCACACCGGTCCCGGCTATTTTTATTTTTTAAGAGAAGGAAACGGACGAGGCCGGGTCACAAGCAGCCAATTCAGACCAACGTGCAGGTTTCACGGCCTCGAAGGCATTGGGAGCCGGAGCCAGCCCGTGGCTGTGAGTTTCACACCGACCCCGGGAGCAGGGTCAGGGTCAGGATCAAGGTCAGGGTCAGGGTCAGGGTTAGGATTAGGATTAGGGTTAGGATGAGGGTCCGGGTCAGGATCAGGGTTAGGAGTTAGGGTTAGGGGTCAGGGTCAGGGTTAGAATCAGGGTCAGGGTCAGGGTCAGGGCCAGGGTCAGGGTAACAAAACCAAACTCTATGACCAGAAACACATCCGGTTTTGATATAAAATGTAGTTTGACTCATTCAAACAGGACACGCCCCGGCCGGCCAGTGTGGCTCAGCAGACAGAGCACCAGCCGGCAGACTGACGGGCCCCGGGTTCGATTCCCGGTCAATGGCGCTGGATCCCCGGGGTGGGGGGCGCGCAGGAGGCCGGGGCTCAGCGATCCTCCCTCCTCGGGGCTGATCCTCTCTCTCTCTCGCCCCCTCCCTTCCTCTCTGGAGTCAATAAAAAGATAAAAACGTAAAGAAAACCGGCCACCGGTGCCCCTTTGTGCGGGAGAAGCTGGTGTGTGGCGCGGCCACGGCTGGCCACCGGGGGTCAGTGCAGGACCGCGGACGGCGCCTCGCTGCCCACACGCCGCCCCTGAGCTGCCCCCGGGGTCCTGGCCGGCCTGGGGGTGCCCTCGGGCCTCGCCCTGGGATTTGGGGACGCGCCTTCGAGGCCTGAAAACCATCACCTCCCCCAGCGCCTCCCCCAGCGCCCCAACTCCACTGTTAGGGGAGCAGCGGGAAGTGACCTCCACTCCAGGTCTCTGAGGCGCCCAGCGGACCCCGCCCTCTCCTCCCCGGTCTCAGCAGGCCCCTGTCCCCCCCCCCCCCCCCGGTGGACAAGCCCCGCCCCCGCCCCCCAATAAAAAAGAAAGAAAATCAGAGGATGGCCGTTAAGGGCAGACCCCAAGCCTCTTCCTGGAGGCGCTGGGGACCCCGGGGTGAGCCCCCCGCTTCGGGCCGGGCTGCCCGCTGTGGACGGTGCAGGCCGGGCGGCGGGTGTCCACGCTCCGGCGGGAAAGCCCGCGGGAAGCCGGCCCGTCCGGGGACTCCTCTTAACGGGAAACAGCGGCCCGGCCGGCTCGCTCCGCGGTGAGCCAGGAGCCAGGAGCCAGGAGGTCAGGGTTCGATTCCCAGTCGGGGCCCAAGCCCGGGTGGCGGGCTCCATCCCCAGGGTGGGGGGTGGGTGGAGGGAGGTCATAGGGGGCGGGGGGCATGCAGGAGGCGGCCGGTCCCTGATTCTCTCTCATCATGGATGTTTCTTTCTCTCCCCCTTTCCCTCCCTCTGAGATCCATAAACATATATATATATATTTAATATATATTATTGATGTTTCACAGAGAGGAAGGGAAAGAGATAGAGAATCAGAAACATCGATGAGAGAGAGACATCCATCAGCCGCCTCCTGCACGCCCCCCACTGGGGATGTGCCCACCACCCAGGTCCCTGTCTTTGACCGGAATCGAACCCGGGACCTTTCAGTCCGCAGGCCGACGCTCTATCCCCTGAGCCACACTGGTCTCGGCCATAAACATATATTTTATTTTATTTTTTCAAAAAAAAAGATGATGCCGGAACCAGTGTGGCTCAGTGGATAGAGCGTCGGCCTGCGGACTGAGAGGTCCCAGGTTCTATTCTGGTCAAGGGCAGGGACCTGGGTGGCGGGCACATCCCCAGTGGGGGGCGTGCAGGAGGCGGCTGATCATGTCTCTCTCTCTCATCGATGTTTCTAATCTCTCTGTCCCTCTCCCTTCCTCTCTGTGAAAAATCAATAAAATATATTTTTAAAAAATTTAAAAAATTAAAAAAAAAGAGGAAGAAGGAAGAGACTTCTTCTTCTCATCTGGGGGTTTTCCCAGCCATCCTGGCCCCCCGGGGCCTGTGGGGGTGTCTCCTACCCACACCCTCGCGGTGCCCACTGTCCCCCCCTCCGCCCCCAACTGCCCCCCAGTCTCCGCGGCTGCGTGTCCTGCCGGGAAGGAGCGGGGGGTGGGGGGTCAGCCCGTACCTGGCCGCGTCCCTCTCCTCCTGCTGCCGCGGTGGCACACCCCCCCTCCCCCCCAGCCCCCTCCCCACGCGCCCCCCCACGCGCCCGGGCCGGGACCACGCTGGCAACTGCGGGGACGGCCGCCCGGAACATTTGTTTTACGCGGAGACAGCAGCCCCGGCTGCACGCAGCGCGACCAATTAGCGCGATTTAATTACTGGCAGAGCCGCTTCCAAATGGATCCCCCCCGGGGAGGCGCGCGCGGCGCCTCAGAATCAATTTGAGAGAAAGGCGGGGGGCGGGGGGGCCCGGGGGGAGCATTCCCGGGGCGCGGGATGCGGCCGAGGGCTTAGCAGGCCTTGCTGGGGTCCCCCCCCGCACCCCTCACCCCCAGGACGCGCCGGGCGGGTGACCCAGAGCGGATCTGACGGAGGTGCTTGCGGGAATGGCATACGGGGCCCCCACCCCACCACGGGGGATCCAGCCCGCAGCCCGGGCCTGGGCCCTGACCGGGAATCGAACCCTGACCTCCTGGCTCCGAGGTCGCCGCTCCATCGCGGGGGCCACAGCGGGCAGGAAGCTGTGGGTGCATGTCAGTCACGGACCAGGTGTCCTGAGGGACTGTCCCCCGCCCCCCGCTGTCCCCCCACCAGGTGCCTGTCAGTGCGGGGAAAACCTCTCCGTTTGGTTTAGGAAATATACCGAGATGGTGTTGTTTTTATTTTTTTTAATATATATTTTATTGATCTTTTTACAGAGAGGAAGGGAGAGGGATGGAGAGTGAGACACATCGATGAGAGAGAGACATGGATCAGCCGCCTCCTACACGCCCCCCACTGGGGATGTGCCCGCCACCCAGGTCCCTGCCCTTGACCGGAATCGAACCTGGGACCCTTCAGTCCGCAGGCCGACACTCTATCCACCAAGCCACACCGGTTTCGGCGATTTTTTTTTAAATATATTTGTATTGATGTCAGAGAGGAAGGGAGAGGGAGAGAGAGAGAGAGAAACATCCGTGATGAGAGAGAATCATGGGTCGGCCGCCTCCTGCACGGGGACGTCCAGCGGCTTGTTCTTTATTTACATGATCATCTCAGCCCGGCCGGCGTGGCTCAGGAGCTGAGCGTGCGCCTAGGAACCAGGAGGTCAGGGTTCGATTCCCCATCAGGGCCCAGGCCCGGGTGGCGGGCTCCATCCCCACCAGTAGGGGGCCCCTCCTCATCCCTCTCCCTCCTCCCTGTTCCCTCTCCTCTCCCCCTCCTTCCCCTCCCTCTCCCCTCCCCTCCCAAGGCCTCCTGGTGCAGAAGGGAACCATCCCGGCTCCCAACGGGCTCCTGGGGGTAAGTGGGAATTTCCTTTAAAAAACACGCTGGTGTCCATGTCAGAGCGGCGGGGAGCGGGGGAGCGAGAGGGAACATCCGTGACCGGAGAGAATCGTGGGTCCGCCGCCTCCTGCACGCCCCCCGCCCCCCGCCAACGGGGGTCCAGCCCGCGCCCCGGGCCTGTGCCCTGATGGGGAATCGAACCCGGGACCCTGCAGCTGAAGTCACCCCGGCCAGGACTCTCGAGTGGGGGGTTCTTTCAGGGCCACTGACTGGGGCCGTCATTCCGGGACGGGGTGAGGGGGCCCCTCAGTCTGGCACGTCTGAGGTCAGAGGTCAGCAGCGGGGCTGCTGCCGCCCCGAGGTTGCGGGGACCACCGTGCAGCGCAGGGGGAGGGGCCCCAGCGCGGCGATCTTTGGGGTCCCGTGAACCCCCCTTCTCCCCAGGCCAGAGGGCGCCTCACCCGGGGTCCGGGGAGGACGGGGGGGGGCCCAGGCCGCCGGGACACCTGTTGGGGGGGCCCCTCCGAGCTGACCAGGCGCCCACGCGCCTCCCCGCGGCCCCTCCCGCCCGCGCTCACGGGGAGGGGGGAGGCAGGAGGGGGCGCGCGGGGAGGGGGCGGGGGGAGAGGGGGCTGACGGTGCGGATTGGGGCTCGCAGCTGCCACGCGCGGAGGGTGGGGCTTTTCCCGAGAAAAAGGGCCGTTTCCAGGCGAAAAGCTCGGACCCGCGCGGGCCACTCGGGCGCTCGCCTCCTCCGCCGCCGCGGCTGCTGCTGCTGCTGCTGCTGCTGCTGCTGCTGCTGAGGCGGCGGGTCCTCCTCCGCGCGCCGCCGCCGCCTCGGCCGTGCGCTCCGCCCGCTCCGCGCGCCGGGCCGGGAGGTTCCGGGTCCGAGGCTGCGGGGCCGCCAAACTTCGGCGGCGGCGGCGGCGCGCGCCTCCCCGCCCTCCCCCTCCCCCCTCCCTCCTCTCCCCTCCCCCGGGCGCGGGGGGCGGGATGGGGGCCCGCGCGCCGCCCCGCACGCCCGGCCGCCCGGCCCGGAGCCCCCGCGCCTCCGCCGCCGCCTCCGCCGCCTCCGCCTCCGCCTCCGCCGCCGCCCGCGCGCTCCCAACCGCCTTGGGGGGCCCCTCGGGGGCCCGGTCCCCGCGCGGGGCCTCCGGGAACGCGCCGAGCCCGCGGGGACCCGAGTGACAATACGCGGCGGAGGGACGGGCGGCCCCCGGGGGCGGGCCAGGGAGCGGCGGGCCGGGCGCCCCGAACCGCACCGCCCTCCTCCCTCCTCCCTCCTCCTTCTTTCCTCCTCCTGTTCCTCCTCTTCCTCCTCCTCCTCGTTCTCTTCCTCCTCGTCCTTCCGGCCCCGCAGCCCCCGCGCGGGCCTCCGGGGACTCGGCGTTGGGGCGCTGCCCTGCGCGCTCCAGGATGCGCCGGCCCCGCGCGCCCCCCGCGCTGCTCGGCCTGGCCGCGCTGCTCTCCACAGGTGAGGGGGCCCGCCGCCCGCAGCCGCCGCGGCTCCCGGACCAACTTTGCTGGGAGTGAGCGCGTGGGCGGCGTGCGTGGCCGGGAGGGTGCGGGGTGCGGGGACCCAGGGCGTGGGGAGGTGGGTGGAGAGGGGGGCGCGCGCGCGCGTGTGGCCGGCGAGGTCGGCGGGGGCTCCTTTGCGGCAGGTGCGTCCCGGGGGGACGGGCTGGAGCGGGGAGACCTGGGCCCGGTCCCCCCCAAACCCAAAGCGTGGAGGCCCCGCGCGGGTAGAGGCGGGTAGAGGCGGGCTGAGGGGAAAGCGGGGAGTCGGGAGCGCCCCGGGACCTGCAGGAGGGGATGCGGGGCCGGTCCGTCCCGGTGCGGGTGCAGGTGCGGGTGCGGGTGCGGGTGCGGAGGCCGCCAGGATCCCCGGCTGCGGCGGCGGGGACCCGCGTTGCTTAGCGCCCGCTCTCCCGCCTGGGGCGCCCCTCTCCCCGCCGCAGGTCGCCAGCCCCGACTTGTCCCCCGAGTTTCTCCCCCGCAGCGGGGGCGGGAGCGGGGGCGGGAGCGGGGCGTCTCCTTCCAGCGCTGCCCTGCCCCGCGGCGGGGGGTGTGTGTGTGGAGGGGGTCAGCCCTGGCCCCCCTCCCCGGCCCCCTCGCGCCCCCCAAGCCGCCTCTGGGACAGGGAAGTGCGGGGAGGAGGTTCTCCGGGTCCCCCCAGTGCGCACCCCGGTTCCTGGAAGCGGATCTTCCCGGAGCTTCGGAGCCAGGGGGTCCCGCGCAGGGATTTCCGTTCTCAGCTCTTCCGGAACGAAGTGGGGGTCGGGGGTGGGAGGCTGCGGGGGGGAAGGGGCCGGGTGGCTGGCGGCTCCGGGTGATGATTAGAGCCCCGGCCCCCAGCCTCGGATTGTTGGGGCGAGGGACACGGGGAGGAGAGAGGCCATGGGGTCAGGATGGACCCTGAGAGGCGGGAGGTTAGAGACAAGGCCGCCGCCAGCGGCTCAGGAGCTGAGTGTGGACCTAGGAACCAGGAGGTCAGGGTTCGATTCCCGGTCAGGGCACAAGCCCGGGTGTGGGCTCCATCCCCAGTGGGGGGCGTGCAGCAGGCAGCCGGTCCCTGATTTTCTCTCTCTCTCTCTCTCTCGGAAATCAATACAAACA
Source organism: Lasiurus borealis (assembly GCA_004026805.1). Taxonomy (NCBI): domain Eukaryota; kingdom Metazoa; phylum Chordata; class Mammalia; order Chiroptera; family Vespertilionidae; genus Lasiurus; species Lasiurus borealis. The sequence continues at coordinate 3,703 of PVJN01062360.1, read as the reverse complement.
TATTTTGAAAAAGAAATGCCAAGTGCACCTGCCAGCAGCCCGGCGGACACACACACACATGCACACACGCACACAAACGGACGTGCGCACACATGGACACACACGTGTGCACACACTGCACACACGTGCATGCCATGCACACGCACATGGACACACATACATGCGCACACATGCGCACATGCTCTCGGGCTGACTGGTGTCCCTGGGCCGCTGGCTCTGAGGGGAAAGGGACACCATGGCTGGTCCTGACCCGGGAGCCGGGTCCCCCCACGGGTGTGTGACTGGACCACCGGGCGCCTCGCTGGGGACACGGCGGGGGCCGGGCTCTGGGATGGCTCTCTGCCGCCCCCCGCACCCCTCCCGGTGGTGGGGGTTCCGATCCAGACGCTCCTGCCGGAAGGCGCTCTCTGAGACCCCCCTTCCGGGTCCTTCCAGGGCTGTCCGTGCGCCGTCCGCCCGGGATGAGGCGGGGAAGGTGGGGCTGAGGGCCCGCAGCGGCCACTGCGCTGGGGCGGGACCCGCTGAACGTGCCGCGCGGACGGGAAAGACTGACCGGGGCTCCGGCCGGTGTGTCTTAATGGATAGAGCGCCGGCCTGAGGACGGAAGGGTCCCGGGTTCGATTCCCGGTCAAGGGCAGGTACCTGGGTGGCGGGCACAACCCCAGTGTGGGGCGTGCAGGAGGCGGCTGATCGATGTCTCTCATCGATGTTTCTGACTCTCTATTCCTCCTCTCCCTTCCTCTCTGTAAAAAAATCAATAAAATATATTTTTTAAAAAAGAAATGTGTTTTTATTGATTGCAGAGAGGAAGGGAGAGGGAGAAAGAAACATCCACGATGAGAGAGTCATGGACCGGCCGCCTCCTGCACGCCCCCCACTGGGGATCAAACCCACCACCTGGGCCTGTGCCCTGACCAGGAATCGGACCCTGACCTCCTGGTTCCTAGGTTGACGCTCAGCCACGGAGCCCCGTCGGCCGGGCAGACAGACTCTTTGGGGTCCTTTTATTGGAAATTTATGAAAATCTGTTCAGGATGCGGTGATTTTGCTCTTAAGAATTATTTCAGTATGAGCCGGTGTGGCTTAGTGGATAGAGCGTCGGCCTGCAGACTGAAGGGTCCCGGGTCCGATTCTGGTCAAGGGCTCCTGCTGGGGTTGGGGGCTCGATCCCCAGTGGGGGGCGTGCAGGAGGCAGCCAATCAGTGAGTCTCTCTCATCGTGGATTTCTCTCTCTCCCTTCCTCTCTGAAGTCAATAATAATATAAAAAAGAATCATTCCGTCTTACACGGTGAGCACAGCCAGCTGCGGGCTGTTCCCAGGCCCGGCGAGGGCTGGTGCCTCCCTGGGGGAGCCGGGCACAGGAGGGGGGGGCTTTCAGAGCTGGGAAGGGGGGTCTCTCTCTGTCTAGAGCAGCAGTTCTCCACCTTCCTCAGGCCGTGACCCTTGCACACAGCTCCTCATGGGGTGGTGACCCCCAACCATGACATGTTGCTGCTGTGATGCATCGTGATGTCAATATATGCATTTTCCGAGGGTCTTAGGCGACCCCTGCGAAAGGGTCGTTCCACCCCCAAAGGGGTCGCGACCCACAGGTTGAGAACCGCTGCTCTCGAGTGTCCACTCAACAGAACGGCGTGGGTCTGACTAAATGTCTCGTCGCAACGGGTTCGAGTACGAGCGCTGAGCGACCGCCTGGGACTGAGTCCCCTTCTCTCTCCTGGGCCTGGTGCCCCCCAAGCCCGCCTCCCCCCACTGCCCATCCCTTCACCCCCACTCCACACGCCCCCCACGCCCCACGGCTCCCATGGTTTGGGTTTCTTCTGTGCATTTCCACCGCCTTCCTTTCCGATCACATTCGTAATCTGTCAATACCGTGCATTCGGCCTCCGATGGCGTCCAGTGACTCAGCTGGTGTGTGTGTGTGTGTGTGTGTGTGTGTGTGTGTGTGCTGTGCTCCAGGCAGATCGGATTGGCGCCTGGCGTTTGGGGCGGGGCTTCGGTGACGGACGGGCTGGGGGCGGGTTCTAATCGCTGGCCGTTCGGTCACAGCCCGAGTCCGGCAGGTGTCTGAACGCGTCGGTTTACGGGGAGACTCACTATTCTAATGAGAAATATTCTTCACCTTGTGTATTCCTCAGCCGCACCCACTCTGTAATTTAAATCTTTATTTTTTTAAAAGTATATGTTATTGATTTTTTTTGTTTTTTTAAAAATATATTTTATTGATTTTTTTACAGAGAGGAAGGGAGAGGGATAGAGAGTCAGAAACATCGATGAGAGAAAAAGACATCCATCAGCCGCCCCCTGCACACCCCACAGTGGAGATGTGCCCGCAACCAGGGTACATGCCCTTGAGGGAAATCGAACCCGGGACCCCTCAGTCTGCAGGCCGACACTCTATCCACTGAGCCACACCGGGGTCTCGGCTTTATTGATTTCTTTTTACAGAGAGGAAGGGAGAGGAATAGAGCGTTAGAAACATCGATGAGAGAGAGACATCCATCAGCCGCCTCCTGCACGCCCCCCACTGGGGATGTGCCTGCCACCAAGGTACATGCCCTTGACCAGAATCGAACCCGGGACCCTTCAGTCCGCAGGCCGACGCTCTATCCGCTGAGCCACACCAGTGTTGGCTCTCTCTCTCTCTCTCTCTCTCTCTTTTAAAGTCTTCTGAGGGTTGACATGGAGCACGGTTTAGATCAGTCTTTGCAGAACCGTCTTCAAACATGGTTTCTTCAGCCCGGCTGGCGTGGCTCCGTGGTTGAGCGTCCACCTGGGAACCAGGAGGTCAGGGTTCGATTCCCGGTCAGGGCACAGGCCCGGCTGGCGGGCTCCGTCCCCAGTGGGGGGCGTGCAGGAGGCAGCCGGTCCCTGGTTCTCTCTCCTCATGGATGTTTCTCTCTCTCCCTCTCCCTTCCTCTCTGTATACGTATATTTGAAACCGGTTTCCTCGGTGGAAACCCGGGCAGAAACCCGGACCATGGAGTCGCCTTCTGTGGGCGGTACTCTCCCGAGGGGGCGCCCCTCACCCCCGACCCGGACCCCGATTTCCCAACTCCAGTCCTTCCCGTTTTTCCCGAGAAAATGTTCACCCCGCGGGGACCCTCAGCTCGGTGACGGCTGAGGTTTCTTTCCTCTTTGTGCACAGAGACGGTCTCTGCCATAAACACGCACCTCCGCCGAGACACCGGTGTGGCTTAACGGATAGAGCGTCGGCCTGCGGACTGAAAGGTCCCGGGTTCGATTCCGGTCAAGGGCAGGGACCTGGGTGGCGGGCACATCCCCAGTGGGGGGCGTGCAGGAGGCGGCTGATCGATATCTCTGTCTCTTATCGACGTTTCTGACTCTCCCTCTCCCTTCCTCTCTGTGAAAAAATCAATAAAATATATATTTTTAAAAATTAGTAAACACGCACCTCCCCGTCAGCTCTTCTCTCACCGACAGAATCGGGGAGCCAGCAGACAACTCCTGAGCCCCTGGCGCTGTGTCTGGGGGGGTTTGGGGGTTGGGGTGGGGGGCGGGGTCTCGCCGGAGCCAAATTTACCTGCGGGTCTGGCCCTGTCCGCCTTCTCGCCTCTCGGGCGCCGCCGCGTGGCCCCTGGGAGTCGCCCCGAGATCGCGAGAGGGTCCGGGGCCGAGGCTGCAGCGGCAGCAGCGACTTCCGGGAGGATCCACGCGGCGGGACCTCGCGGGGCCTGGTTG
>PVJN01062359.1:0-11037 GCA_004026805.1 Lasiurus borealis | reverse complement strand
GGTGGGTGCAGGAGACCTGCCCGCACCCACACAGTCTTGTTCCAGAACAACGGCAGCCGGCCAGCCAGCCTCCACCGCGATGAAGTACCGACGCCCACAGCCAAACAGTCTCTGCCCAAACGGGCTCTGGGTGCACCCCACCGCCTCCCCGCCCAGCCCCTCCGTGGGCCGAGCGCCGTTTGGATAAGAGACCCACCTCCTCCCGGTCAAGGTCTGTTGGGTGCGTCCGTGCGGACACCCCACCATGCAGGGTCTGACCCGCCCCCTCTCCAGTGTCCAGCTCGCTGCTCGTACAGGCCAGACGGCGACCGAGACCTTGGCAGAGCTGACGGGCCGGCCGGCCAGACCGATTCCTAGAAGAGGGACAGCCAGGGGCCACCGAGTGGCCACGCCGCCCGGACAGCCTGCCAAGCCGCCCGCAGGAAGGGCTGCTGCCAGCTCGCCCCCGTCCCGCTGCCGGGCAGGCATGTCCGAACCTGGCGGTGTGTGTGTGTGTTTGTATGTGTGTATGTGTGTGTGCGCGCCTCTCCCCGTGGCTGGAGCAGGTCTCCCATCTCACAGCCTCCTCACATTTGCCGTTTTATCTCTGCTCTGAGATGGCTGTGAGAATATCAGCTGCCTCCTGCACACCCGCCACTGGGGATATGCCCACAACCAAGGTACATGCACACAAACTCACACACACATCACACACACTCACACATACAAATACACAGACACACACATATACTCACACACACAATTACACACACATACACACATATACACATATCAGCCAAAACGGGTTTGGCTCAGTGGATAGAGCATCGGTCTGCGGACTGAAGGGTCCCAGGTTCGATTCCGGTCAAGGGCATTCACCTTGGTGGTGGGCACATCCCCAGTGGCAGGTGTGCAGGAGGCAGCTGATGGATGTTTCTCTCTCATGGATGTTTCTAACTCTCTCTTCCCCTTCTTCTCTGTAAAATACCAATAATATATATTTAAAAAAAATTTTTTTTTTTAAATCAATCGTGAGACTAGCAACAGCCTCAGTGTGGTGGTCAGGCGGACAAGCCTGGCCCGGCGGGCCCTGGGCAGGGACTTCACACCCGGTGCCCCTTCCTCGGAGCAGCCGCCCTGCACAGCCCCCGCGAGCAGAATCCGAGCTGGATTTCAGCTTCCCCGGGGGCGTGGGGCCCAGCCTGGCCAGCCGCAGACATGGCTCTCTCAGAGCCCCATCCTGGATCCAGGCTGCCTTCATGGCCCGTCAATCATGGCTCCTTGGACCCGCCCCTGACGCTCTGTGTCCGTTTCCTGGTGGGAAACAGAAGCGGAAGATAACGATCGTGCCTTCTGATCATGTGGCATTGGTGAGAGTCAAGTTGAAACACCTAAAACCGTCGGAGGAGGCGGATACAGCCAAGACCCGTAGCTGTCTGTTCACAGGCAGCCAACCATTGGCGGGGTTAGCGGCCACTCTTCCTCCCTGAGACTCTGTCCTCACCCAAAGGCTCAGGCCTGTTTGAGGGACAGACGCTGCATGTGGGAACCAGAGAGGAGGGGCCTGGAATCCCCACCGCCGCCGACCCATCTGTGTGACTTCCAGCAGCTGCCTTTTCCGTTTTCCTAAAAGAACGGAGGGCTTCTAAGAAGGCCAGCTGGTTTCATTCTGATGTGTCTCTTTTGGTTGTTGTTTTTGTTCATCCTCACCTGCGGGTGTTTTTCCGTGGAGTGTTAGAGTGGAAGGGAGGGAGGGAGACGGAGAGAGAAGCGTGGATGTCGGAGAGACACGTCAATGGGTTGCCTCCCAGGCCTGGCGATCGAGGCTGCAACCGAGGTCCGCGCCCATGACCGGAATCAAACCCGGGACCCTTCAGTCCTCGGGCCGATGCTCTACCCACGGAGCCCAATCTATGAGGGCGCAACTCCTTTTTCTGATAAAACGTATGTGTTTCAGAATTCCGTCTGTCTATTCCAGACCCCATCCACGCACCCAGCTAAAAAGGGCACTATGACGATTGGTCTCCCAACCAATACAGGGGCACCAGGACTCAGTGTAAGGTAGAAGGTGGGGACCAGGAGGAAGGAGGGGTGTGTGGAAGAATCCAGGAAGGAACACAGATGTTGGCTCCCAGCCTGGCCAGAGCCCTCCAGGTGCCCAAGTCCCGACCCTGCCAACCTCCCCGAGACCATCCTGGGATCCACACCCCAAAACCAAGACGCTGTCAGGCTCCAACCCCCCAACACCCAGCCCGCCACCCCCTCCTCCAGCCCCGCTCATCCTTCAGGAACAGCCTGGTGCCGCCACCTCCTGGGTGCCTGGACCTTTCCTCCAAAGTGGGGTTACCCCTCCTGGGTGGCCCAGGGCTCTCACTCACTCACCTCGTGCTTTCTGCAGGTGCCTGAACCCCCGAGATTGCAGTCCCTGGGAGCAGCCGCTGCGGCCCTGGGAGGCTGGGAACCGCCCGAGGCACAGGTGGGTGGAATGCAGGGCACGTGGGTGGAGGCTGCGGCGCTGAGTTCACCAGCGGGCAGGTGTGGGGTTCACTCCCCACCTCTGCCCCTCACATATCCCAACATCCTCGGCTCAGGCGCTAACCACCTGCCTCCGCCCAAGTGGAGGGGGTCGCTGGCCGCGTGCCGGGCACCTCCCCCGGCCGCGCTGTACCTGGCGGGTGGCCACGTCCTCCCGGGTCCCTTTAAGAGCGGATGGGTTCTTTCCCCACTTCCGCTCTCGGAGGGAAGGAGACCGGGAGGCTCAGGGCAGCCAGAGATTGGCCCAAGGGGCCGAGCTCGAACTCAAACCCAAGTTTGCACTTGCGTGCTCCGGCCACCTCGGCTATCTCGTGTGTCACCACCGGGCCCGCAGCCCTGCAGATACGGAGGGGGCGGGCCTGCACCCTATAAAACAGGGCATGGGATTCCCAATGAGGACTTTGACCCGGACACGGCCCAGGGACATTTAGTGCCTCTGCTGCAGCGGTTCTCAACCTGTGGGTCGCGAACAGCTAGCAGGGTCTCCTAAGACCATCAGAAAACACAGATATTTGCATTAAGATTCGTAGCAGTAGCAAATGACAGTGATGAAGTAGCGACAAAAATAATTTTATGGTTGGGGATCACCACCACATAAAGAACTGTATTAAAGGGTTGCGGCATTAGGAAGGTTGAGAACCACTGCTCTACTGAGCTCGATCCCGGCTTCTGAGTCTGGATGGAGCCGGATTTCTCTCCGGGCAGAGGGAGGTCACGGGCCCTCCTCCCCGTGCCACCCCGACCCCGGTCTCCCGAGAGCCCTGAGAGTCAGGCTCTCCCGGTCTGGCTGCGACAATCTGGAAGCAGCGTGTGCGAAAAGCCTGGCTCCGATCCAGCCGGGGTAGATGGTGATCTCAAAAACACACCCAGCTCTCCCCAGGGCGGGGCCCGGGCTCCGGGTTCACCCTGTGTCCCCGAATCACAGCCGCCCCGAGGTCGAGCCCGCTGCTGTCATCACACAGGAGGAAACGAGGAAACAGAAGTTCAGAGCAAGGCCAGAGCCCATCGGGAGCAGAGGCCCCCGGGTGTCCTCCCAGGGGGAGCTGGCGGGCCTGCTAGACACGAGACTCACCCTCTCACATGCACCGCACGACGCACACACATAGGGGGTGTGTGCCACGAGGACCCAGAAATGCAGGCTCACGGGTGGCAGCGCCCGGGTCCAGGCCCTCTGTCCACGGCTGCCTGCCCCGGCTGTTTGCCGTGTGGAGGAGTGTGCTGCTGCCGAGCGGGGCCAGCCTGCTCCCTGGGCCACGCTGGCTTTCTGACTTCCGCTGACCAGCCCCGTGGGAGCCCTATAACCGGTGTGGCTCAGTGGATGGAGCGTCAGCCTACGAACTCTAGGGTCCCAGGTTTGATTCCGGTCAAGAGCATGGACCTTGTTGGCGGGCACATCCCCAGTGGGAGGCGTGCAGGAGGCAGCTGATAGATGTTTCTAACGCTCTCTCCCTCTCCCTTCCTTGCTGTAAAAAAAAATCAATAAAAGCCAAAACCGATGTGGCTCAGCGGATAGAGCATCGGCCTGCAGACTGAAAGGTCCCGGGTTCGATTCTGGTCAAGAGCATGTATCCTGGTTGCGGGGCGTGCAGGAGGTGGCTGATCCACGTGTCTCTCTCATCGATGTTTCTAGCTCTCTATCCTTCTCCCTTCCTCTCAGTAAAAAATCAATAAATTTTTTAAAAAAATTAATAAAATGTATTTAAAAAAAAAGCCCCATTGGAGTGGAGACCGGCCTGCAGAAGAAGGAACCTTCTGCTTGTCTCTGCCAGGGCCACCCTCCCAAAGGTCCACCTGCCTGAGATATGGGGCCCCCTAAGGAGGTGCCGGTTTGGGGACGAAGCGAAGAGGGTGAAAAGCCTGCTCCTCCTGCACAAGGCGTGTTTCCCACCCCGTGGGCAGGCCTCGTGGAATAGCATTTCCGTCCCAGGTCCCCGGACCCACCCCGAAGCCCTGGCTGTGTGACCTGGAGCAGGTGGGTAAGAGTCTCTGAGCCTCACACCTCCCACGGGAGCAATCGCACACCAACCCCGAGGGGAGGGGATGGGGGGAGGGCTTCGGAAACAAGACAGAAGCGGCAAAAACCGCGCCGGCAGATGGACAATGCCTGCTTCGTGTTCTTTTTTTTCCTCCCTTTCGCTCGCTGTCGGGAAGAAATCCTTTTATCGGTTCTTTTTTTAGAACTCGGTCCTGGTGGGGAGGGAGAGAGACATGTGTTGGTAAGATGTCGCTCCCGGGAATGAGACAGAAACCGCTCGGCCGCCGTGTGGCACGCCTCTCTGTGCGCCTGTCCCGGGGCATGGACGGTACTAGACGGTTGCCCCCTGTAATGCCCGCCCGCCCGCAGCATGGACGGTGCACCCCTGCCCGCCCGCGGGAGCCAGGGTCTGGGGGAGAGGGAGCCCGGGCTGTGGGAGCCAGGCTCGGGGGGCTGGGATAGGGCTCCCCCCTAAAGATGTGCCAGTTTAGGGGGTGGGGCACAGAGGGAGAAAAGGTCTGTTCCTGCACCAGGCGTGTCTCTCACCCCACGGGGTCCTCTCCTGGCCGTGGGCATGCCTCGTGGAATAGCATTTCCCTCCCAGGTCCCTGGACTCACCCCAAAGCCCTGGCTGTGTGACCTGGAGCAAGTGGCTAAGCATCTCTGAGCCTCAAAGAGCCGGCCAGAATGGACCCGTGGGGACACACACACACACACACACCCTGCAGGGCCCCAGGGCATTATTGCTTCAGACTGTGGGGTCCTAGGGTGCTTTCTGGAAGGAACGACATTTTGGGGGCCCTCCAAATAGGAGAAAGACGGGAGAGCTGGAAAGAAAGGCACCCAGGCCCGGCCTGTGTGGCTCAGGGGTTGAGCGCTGACCTAGGAAGCAGGAGGTCAGGGTTTGCTTCCCGGTCAGGGCACAGGCCGGGGTTGTGGGCTCCCTTCTCAGTGTGGGGCGTGCAGGAGGCAGCCGATGGATGATGCTCTCTCATCATGGGTGTTTCTAGTTCTCTCTCTCCCTCCCTTCCTGCACCATTATGTTTCATAAGGAAGATGAGGCCTGGAAATCAGTGAACATGCGTTTTAAAGAAGAAGAAAAGAGAGGTGCCTGTCGTAGGAATGGACCTGCCTCTCAGAGGCATGGCCAGAGTGAAATCTGTAAAACGAGACCGAACCCTCGTCTCCCATGCTGGGGAGCAGCGGGCTCACCTCGGGGTGCCACCCAGGTCCCACCACCAGCACGCCCTTCAGCAGGTGCTGGGTCAGCCAACTGGGGTCCCAAAATGGAAATAAAATAATAAACGGGGGTCCCTCCACGGAACATGACCCACAGCTGAAAGGAAATGCACCATCAAGACACAGCGGAGCAGAGAGCGGTTTGGCTCAGTGGATGGAGCGTCAGCCTGCAGACCGAAGGGTCCCAGGTTCGATTTCGGTCGGGGGCATGTACCTTGGTTGCAGGCACATCTCCACTGTGGGGTGTGCAGGAGGCGGCTGATGGATGTCTCTCTCTCTCATCAATGTTTCTGGCTTTCTATCCCTCTCCCTTCCTCTCTGTAAAAAATCAATATATATATATATATATATATATTAAAAAAAAAAAAAAGACACGAAGGACCAGTCGATGCCAGAGAAGCGAAAGCAGCCAGTTCGAATCAGTGGCGTGCGCCATGCTTTCACCCACATGGTGTCTGGAGAAGGCAAATCTGTGGCCACAGGAGCGGGCCCACAGGTGCTGGGCAGGAGAGAGGGCTGAGGCCGCATGGGGCTGCGAGGACCGTGAGGGGCTCTGTGTGAGGCCACAGTGGGGGTGCACGTCAGTATCTGCTTGTCCAGACCCCAAAACGGGCAACCCCAAAAGGCCACGTGCAGCAGGCGGCTGGGGACCCCAGGGAGGGGGGTTCTGGCTGTCACCGTGCAGGGCTGTGGGTCTGGACCAGGACTGCCACTCAGGGGCCGCCTCCCGGCTGCTCAGCTTTGATTTTCCAAGATTTCCCCGAAACGGTATCATTTCAACCCCAGGACAGGGGCGGCCCCTGGGGCCCGGGGCGGGGGGCGGAGGGGTGGGTCCGAGGGCACCGCACAGGATGCTACCAGGGGCTGCTGAGTCGGCCAGTACCTCCTTGGCGGGAGCCGGGCTCCCTTTCCCCCGTCACAGCTGTGGGTGGGCTCACCTGGGCCTGTGACGCAGCCGGCACAGCCCGGATGCAGGAAGCAAGACACCCCTGCCTGACCCCCACCCGACCCCACCCCCACCCCGCGCTGTAGGCCATGTGAGGCAGGCCCAGGGGGGTCTGTGGTTCTGGGACACGGGAGCCCCCGGCCTCAGGGGGAGGCACGGACCCCTCTTGGGCGCTCTGTGTCCAGGGTCCCGGGTGGCGGCTGTGGTGGCCTGAGCACTGGGCTTGGGGACTGGACATTCAGGGAGGACCAGGGCACCTGGACCTGCCTCGGGGCAGAGGGCCCCAGTCGGGGAGGGAGGCCGCAGACACACCTCACTACGCGGGAGGGGGCACAGGGGAAGGTCAGAGGAAGCCTTGGCCCTTTCTGGAGGAGGAGGAGACGGCAGGACGAGCAGGACTCTCTGGGGGTGAGGGAGGGGGTTCGGGGGGGCTGTCCCAGGCAGCCGGACAGCTGGAGGAAGGACGGGGACCTGGGGCGGCGGGGGAGGGCTGGGGTCAGGGCACTGTCCTTCCGCCAGAGAGACTGGAGCCAGGAGGAAGGGGCCGAGCGGGGAGAGGGATGGGACTTCCTGTCCGTCCTGCAGTGGTGGGGGCAGGGAGCTTCTGGAAGTTTCCACAGCAGATGGAGACCGGGTCCTCATTCCCCGAGCCCCAGGCCCTGGTCACCCCGGCATCCGGGAGAGCTGCCCCTCCACACAGCACTCTGCACCCCCTCTGCACTCAGTGCCCGCCCCTCCCCCTCCGCCTGATTCAAAACAGAGCAGCGGGAATCACTGCTTCCTCCCTGACCCACTTTCCGGCAGGTCTTGGCCACCGGGGCCTCTGCTGACTCCGAGCTGTTTGCTTGCGTGCCCCCCGCCCAGGGCAGGTCTGCTCACGGGAGGGGCCTGCACCCCCATGTCTCAGAGAGAAGATGGGGCCCGGAGAGGGGCTGCCTCCCAGCCCCCCATCCCATGGCCAGGCCCACGCCTCGGGCCTCCTGGCTGAGGGTCCGCAGGGGACAGGCTGGTCTCCCGGCCCCGCACCCACGGGGCTGCAGGCACACAGCCCGCCCGTGCCTCTCTCTTCATTCACACACACGGCCGCTCAGTCCTCAAATAGTTCCCCAGCGCCCCGTGTAGGCAGAGGTCTGGGTTCGATCCCTAGCTGGGGTTCGCTGTGGGAGCCCCTTTCCACGTCCCACGTGGTTCAGGGTTCCCGGTTCAGGGTTCGGGTTCTAGAGGAGGCTGCACGCAAATGAGGAGAGACTAGAAAATAAGAATTTGGCGATATTGGGGGGCCAGACGGGAGCCTTCCTCTAGAGCAGCAGTTCTCAACCTTCCTAATGCCACGGCCCTTTAAGACAGCTCCTCATGTGGTGGTGACCCCCAACCATAAAATGATTTCCGTGGCTACTTCATCCCTGTTATTTTGCTACTGTTATGAACTGTAATGCAAATATCTGATAGGCAGGATGTATTTTCATTGTTACAAATTGAACATAAAACATAGGGATTAATCACAAAAACAATATGTAATTGTATATTGTGAAATATTTATTTCTAATGACAAATAAATGACCATTTTGTCTTGAATCGTGGTATAGCATGGGCAGCAGTCTTCATAGGACAACAGTAAACTACATGGCTACACGTTGCTACACCGAGGAGCGGTGTGTTGGTTCCTAAGACCATGGGAAAGAGGTGTTTTCCAATAGTCTTAGGCGAACCCAAAGGGGTTGAGACCCACAGGTTGAGAACCACTGCTCTAAAGTGAGTAATTAGCTCTGACCTTTCACAGCAGTTAAGGTTGACCAGCCTTCTGGCCTCCTGTTTACAATCATTTTTAGTGAAAAGAATGTTTGGTTTCCGACAGTTGGCCTTACTGTCTGTGCACCCCCAGGCACAGAGCTCGGGTCCCTACCTCAGTTTGCCGATCTGTAAAGTGGGTTTGCTCACCGAGGGCTCTGGGTCCTCCGGACGCCAGCGTGTGTCTGATGGCCTGTCCCACCGGGGAGACCCTGGCGCCGGCCAGGGGCTTCCTCGGGGTGGAGGGGATAGGGAGAGGGTCCCTGAGAGCAGTGGGGCCCTGTCAGCAGTGCCCTGACTCCAGCGATGGAACATGGGTGACATCCCCCCCATTTCCCAGACACGCAGGCAGGTAAAGTTGCTGCCCAGCCAGCCAGGAAGTCCGGGGCAGCAAAGAAGACAGAGCCCGGCCTCCTGACTCCGCAAACCTGGAGTTCAGGCTGCTTCTGGGTCAAGTCCGTGCACTGGGTGCTTCTGCCCTCGGCCTGCCTCTCCTGGGCCTGGACCCCCGCCCACCCCCAGCCTCCCCCGCCCCCACCCCCCAGCTCCTCCAGCCCCAGCTCACAGAGCCCTCCTGGAACTGGAACGTTCTCGGCTTCTCCGTAGCGTGCCTCCTCCACCTCGGTCTCCGTTACCACCTTAGCTCACCACCACCATCACCTGTGTGCTTCTCTCCCGGGACGGGAGACACCCAGGGCCCTGCCCTGCGCAGAGAGAGGGTCTGCTTCCCGGGGCCCCAGAGTGTCCTCCTCCGGCTCCTGCCCAGCTCCCCGCAGGGCTGTCCGCGCTGAGACACGTTTTCAAAACCACGTTGCGTTCGCAAACAGTCCTTTCCCCCCTAACCACCTGGTGGAGGGCCCAGCAGCTTTAAAAACACAAGGTGAGGGCCCCCGGCAGTGGGGAGGGGGACAGGAGCCGGCTAGAGCTATGGGGAGGGGCAGGGAGCGGGAGAAAGAGAAAGAAAAAGGAGCCTGGCTGGTGTGGCTCAGGGGTTGAGTGTCAACCGAGGACCCAGGAGGTCACGGTTCGATTCCCCGTCAGAGCACAGGCCTACTGCAGGAGGCAGCCGATCAGGGATTCTCTCTCCTCCCTGATGTTTCCCTCTCCCTCTCTCTTCCTCTTTGAAATTAATAAAAATAGATTTAAAAAACAGAAAGAAAAAGGAGGGGGAGGGGAGAGAAAGAGGAAGGACAGGGAGCAGTGGTTCTCAAACCTGTGAGTTTCGATCCCTTTGGGGGTGAAATGACCCTTTCACAGGGATCGCCTAAGATTATTGGAAAACACCTATTTCCCATTGTCTTAGGAACCAACACACGGCTCCTCGGTGTAGCAAAGAGTAGCCATGTAGTTTACTGTTGTCACAGGAAGACTGTTACCCATGCTACACCACGATTCAAGACAAAATTTCATTTATTTGTAACTAGAAAGAAATAATTTCTCAATATATAATCACATATTGTTTTTGTGATTAATCCCTATGCTTTAATTATGTTCCATTTGTAACAATGAAAATACATCCTGCCTATCAGATATTTACATAACAGTTTATCACAGTAGCAAGATGACAGCGATGAAGTAGCAACGGAAATAATGTTATGGTTGGGGGTCACCACCCCATGAGGAGCTGTCTTAAAGGGTCTCGGCCTTAGGAAGGTTGAGAACCGCTGACAGGGAGGGAAGGAGTTGGGAAAGGAGGAAGGGCGTGAGGGAGGGAGTTCAGAGCAAGAGACAAAGCAGGGTCTGGCCTGGGTCAAAGCGGCCCCTCCTTCCCCTCAGCCCCGGCCCTGGGAGGTGGGAGGGGGGGTCCTGGGTTCCAGGTGCCCGTGGCCCCCCGGGTCTGCTTGGCAGAGGCCTTTCTGGCGGTCAGGGCCTGCGGGCTTCCTTGGAGGAGATGGCCTGCCAGCTGCACCCCCGGGTCTGGCTCCTCCTGGGCTGTCCACGGAAAGGCCTCCAAACCCCAGAAGAATGTTTATAAGGTTTTAATATTTTCATAAGATTTTAATTGAGCCGAACTGACAGCACCGCCGGGCAGCCCTCGCTCCAATGCTCCCAGAGTGCGGGCTTTGCAGTTTCTTTTCCGAGTTTGCCACGAAGGAGGGAGCGAAAGGGTGGGTTCCGGGGAGGTGGAGAGAGCAGGGAGGGCTGGTTCCTGGGAGAGGCCACAGACTCCCCTGTGGGCGCTGAGCTCGTCCCGAAGGAGTGTGAGCCGGGCACCGGGAGCAACGGGCAGGGCGGGCCTCGGCGGCGATGAACTTTCCTGAAGGAAACTGTTCGGCCGGCACATGGCTGCCCACGCTGACCCGCCCACTAAGGAATTCCTGGTCCCATGGTCCCCAGAGGCCACTTTCCCTACAACCGTTTCGCATCCGCACGGCAGTGGGCGGACCCGCATGGAGGCTGGGCCACCCCGGACTCTGGCGCCGGCTTGACCCCAACTGGCTGTCACTAGGCCTGTCTGAGTCCCGATTCCCTAGAGGCCCAGGGGCCTGGGGAGGGCTGGGGGAGGCTCTGGAGGCAGAGCTGGGGGTATAGGGGCCTCGGGAGGGCTGGGGGAGGCTCCGGAGGCAGAGCTGGG
>PVJN01062358.1:0-11038 GCA_004026805.1 Lasiurus borealis | reverse complement strand
TGTAGGGGAGGGCAGTTGGGGGGTAACAGGTCTATAGGGGAGGACAGTTAGGAGACACCAGGCCAGCAGGGGAGGGCAGTTAGGGGCAATGGGGCCAACAGGAGAGCAGTTAGGCATAGATCAGGCTAGCAGGGGAGTGGTTAGGGGGTGATCAGACTGGCAAGCAGAAGTGGTTAGGGGCAATCAGGCAGGCAGGCAGGCAAGTGATTGAGAACCAGCAGTTCTAGATTGTGAGAGGGCAATCGGATATCCCTTGAGGGGTCCCAGATTGGAGAGGGTGCAGGCTGGGTTGAGGGACAACTAAGAAATGTCATGCACTAGGCCTCTCGTATGGCTATAAAGATATACATTTCAAAATGTGGAAGCAAGCACAATACCATTGGACGCCCTCTTATGGGAGATGATTTGCTCACTGTTTAAGCCGGTATGAACTGGCTTTTTGTTCCTCAAAGCTAAAAGCATCCAAACTAAACTGCAGCCGTCATTTTGGCATGCCCTTCCTTCAGAGTGATGCTTGTCATCCACTGGCCCCATCTGCTCCCTTGGCAAGGAAAATTTAATTACGAGGCGACAGCAGAGTCTCAGCGCCCATTGGGGATGTTCCTGAGGGCCTTTATGACACTATGTTCCTACTCATGTACCGTTTTATTGCATCCACCACAGGCAATCTCCTTCTCACTGTCAGAGGAGTTGGTGAGAAAGCTGCACCTGACAGTGTACCCCCAGGACAGGAGTTAAGAGGAAACACCCCACTGCTAAGCACAGGCTTGCTCCACCCACAGGGGGCGGCTCCCAGCACAACCCCAGACATCCATCTCTAGTCTGAATACTGCCACAGCCTCTGAACTAGCCTCTCTGCTTCCTTCTTGCCCTACTCTGTTATCCTCACAGGGTGATTCTTTTAAAACATCTGTCACTTCTCTCCAATTGCGTCTCATCCCTTACAGATCCTGTGCGACCTGGCCCCAGATTAGCTCTAACCAAATGTGTGGCTGCCCCCATCCCCTTTACCACCACACCCCAGCCACTCTTGCTCCCTGGCTGTTCCTTAAGTGTGCCGGTGTGCTTCTACCTCAGGCCTTTTGCACTTGCTATGCCCACTACCTGGAATATTCTTTCCCCAGACACCTGCAGGCTTATATACCCACGTTTCCTTCAGATTCCTGCTCAAATACAACTTGAGGAGGAATCTGAAGGATTCCTTGCCTGACCAATCTACCTGAGCTAACACCTTGCTGACCAAACTACCTGAACCAGTACCTTGCCCAACCAAACTGCCTAAAATAGCACCCCGTGCCTGTCTATCCGCCTCCTTATCCTGCTTTATAGCACTCGCCACACCTGAAATTATGCGGATCCATTTATTTATTTCTGTGCGGCCTGCCTTCCCCTGCTAAACTGTGAGCTCATGGAGGGCAGGGACTTTGCCTACGTTGTTCACGGCTTGGCCCTCTGGATATGAACTGTCCCTGGTACATAGAAGCTGCTCAGTAAAACTTTGCTGAAAAGCTGAAGCCAGTTTGGATAAGTGGATAGAGCGTTGGCCTGGGGACTGAAAGGTTCCAGGTTCGATTCCAGTCAAGGGCATGTATCTGGTTGCGGGCACATCCCCAGTGGGGGGCGTTCGGGAGGCGGCTTATTGATGTCTCTCTCTCACCAATGTTTCTGGCTCTCTCTCTCTCTTCCTCTCTGTGAAAAGTCAATAAAACATATTAAAAAAAAAAAAACTTTGCTGGATGAATGAATGGTAACTTGCTGACTTGACCTCACTCCACGGCCAAGATAAGACATTCACACCAAGACATTCTTTTTTTTTTTTTTAATATATTTTATTGTTTTTTTTACAGAGAGAAAGGGAGAGGGATAGAGAGTTAGAAATATCAATGAGAGACATCGATCAGCCGCCTCCTACACGCCCCCCACTGGGGATATGCCCACGACCAAGATACATGCCCTTGAACAGAATTGAACCTGGGACCTTTCAGTCTGCAGGCCGATGCTCTAT
This sequence comes from Lasiurus borealis, assembly GCA_004026805.1. Taxonomy (NCBI): domain Eukaryota; kingdom Metazoa; phylum Chordata; class Mammalia; order Chiroptera; family Vespertilionidae; genus Lasiurus; species Lasiurus borealis. The sequence goes on along the minus strand of PVJN01062358.1, from coordinate 9,033 downwards.
CCGCTGAGCCAAACCGGTTTTGGCCCAAGACATTCTTTGAAAGCCTCTTCTTGCACTTCAATCCTCTTTTGACACTTATAACATCTTCAGGGAAGCTTGGCTTCTATTTCTCTTTTCAGCCCCTTAAAGAAAAACATCTATAGTGGATGTGTTTTTTAAGTCAGTCTGAGCAGTAATCTGATTAGTGGCCAAGTTCTTGGGCTGGGCACTGACAGAAGCGTCTCTGGAGGCCAGGGTGTGTTGGAACTGATAAAAGACCTCGTGAGGCTCCGAGCATGAGCAACCAAGAGTGTGTGTGTGCATAGGCTGCCGGGAGTGGGGGGTGGGAGGGAGGAGGGTGGTGGTGGAGGCGGGGCCTCAAGTCCCACCTCTGCACTGAGCCCAGCACAAAGTGTGGAAGGTTTGGAGGCATCCAGAGGTTCTCTGTTCGGCAGGGACTTGGATTGTCACATGGCTCACAGTGGCAGAGATGTCCAAGCATCTCTGTGAGCGGTTGACCTGGACACACGGGGATCTGAGTAGGTGGGGAAGGGAGCGCCATGAAAGGATGGGCTGAAGGCGACCCTTGTTGGTTTGGGACAACGGCATCCGCCTTCTCCAGGAAAGTGGTTGTTGGAGGGTAGCCGTGCTGAAGACCATTCATTCTGACCTACAGTGTCTGGTGGATGAAGAGCAGTTCATGCCCTTTCAACATTTGAAGATCATCTCTTCCAGCAGTCCCAACCTGCCTCAAACCAACTTCATGGAGAAATAGCAAATGAACAAACTGTGCACGTGTGTGTGTGTGTGTGTGTGTGTGTGTGTGTGTGTTGGGGAGGCAGGCTTGATCACTTAATCAACAGTCTTTGAAAGTCTACTAAGGCCAAAGTACTGGTAGATGACCTAGAAGTGGGAGGTGGGGGGGGGGCATACTTACAAAGGTAAGTCAAACTGGACCCCTGCCTCCCAGACACTAAAAAATCCAGAGGGGGAAATGAACGTGAATACAAACAAATTCATAAAGGATGTTCGGAGTACCAACTGAGGTCACTTTCACACCTGAGATTTTATTATTCTACTTATTCATTCAACAAATATGTATTCAGGTCACCTCAGGTAAATTGAAAGAGGGCCGTGGACAGAACAGAGAAGGTTAATTACTTCCAAATGTGGGGCAATGGAAGGTTGTACGCAGATGGCATCTAAACTGAATCTCAAATGGTGACTAGAAATTCGGGAGGTAAAATTTGAGAGAGCAAGGGCAATGCCAGAAAAGGGTAGGGTACAGGTAAAGGCTTGGACCCCTGGGTGGTTTAGTGTCCCTAAAGCGTAAGTGGGGTTTGTGGCAGTTTCAAAACGTGTCTAACAATTCTTTGAAGCCCTTGCCACAAAGGGTGGGGCCTAATTCCCCTCTCCTTGAATATCACAGTCTTTTAGCCAGTAGGAGGTGGTGGAAGTGATGGTGTCTGACTCTCAAAGCCAGATTAGAAAAGTTCTATCAAACAGCATTGCCTGTATGTTAAATGGTAATAATGGGACTACCATTTGGGAAGCTGGTATGTTAAATGGTAATAATAGGACTACCATTGGGAAGCAGAATGACAAATGGTCCCCACAACATCCCCATTTTACAACTGTAAAAAGAGGGTCCAGCAGAGACCGGTTTGGCTCAGTGGATAGAGCGTCGGCCTGCGGACTGAAAGGTCCCGGGTTCGATTCCGGTCGGGGGCATGTACCTTGCTTGCAGGCACATCTCCACTGTGGGGCGTGCAGGAGGTGGCTGATCGATGTCTCTCTCTCATCGATGTTTCTGACTTTCTATCTCTCTCTCTTTCTCTCTGTAAAAAATCAATAAATTATATAAAAAAAAAGAGGGTCCTATGTGTAATGAGGGGTGGAACTTGGCTATGAGCCCTCTGGTCTGTCTAATAAAAACAAAAACAAAAAAAACCTCTCTTTCCACCATACTACATTTGCTTTTTATATATACAGTTAGTTTGTGCTTTAATGGATTTGCTCTTTGAAAACTTGTTTAAAAATATATTTCATTGATTTTTTTTTTTTTACAGAGAGGAAGGGAGAAGGATAGAGACTTAGAAACATCGATGAGAGAGAGACATCGATCAGCTGCCTCCTGCACACTCCCCACTGGAAATGTGCCTGCAACCAAAACACAAGCCCTTGACTGGAATCAAACCTGGGACCTTTCAGTCCACAGGCCGACGCTCTATCCATTGAGCCAAACCGGTTTTGGCACTTTGAACACTTTTATCTACATATACTTGTAAATTTAAAACAACCACCACACCTTTTTAACTTCACAGTAAAATCGAACCAGCCTTCCTTTAAATAAAGAATTCAGCATAAGCATTAAAATTCACTTGTACACAATTAGGTTGTACCCAGCTTCTCAGGATTTGCTGATCATGTGCATGCAGTGGTGCCTGTAACATGAACAATGTCACGGTCAGGAATCCCTCTCTAGAAATCGCCCAGAAATGCCTCATTGTTGCTCTTTAACTCCAAATGTTCTTGTAGCCAGATTTACTGCTTTTTCCCCTCTGCTTCCTTCTTACAGGACAGAAGCATAAACAGCTTCATAGTGGAGGGAAGTTGGCAGCATTTCATTCTTCTTGTTTTCTGGAAGCACAGCCATCCCTGTACCTGGACCAAGCACCCTTCTAGAGGAAAGGAATGTGGAACGTGATTACAAATACTTTGGGCACTTAGTTGATATAATGCTTGTTGACATGTCGTTATGGAAATTAGATAATTACACCAATGGGTAATGCTTTGCATGTGACACTGCGTGTGTATGTGTGCGTGTACGGAAGCCATGAAATGCGTTCTGCTTTCCATTCTTGACCTGCCAATTCAGTGAGTCACTCAGTATCCCTTGGGTCACCCAAAGCCTCAGCGCCCTAATAAACTGTGGGAGCTAAAAAAAAAAAAACCTACATTTTCTCCCACCTTCTAAGATCTTTCAGCTAAGCTAATAATCAAATTGAAAGAGACAGGTTAACAGAAGAAAATAAAAAATTTAATATATGTGCATGGGAAATTCACATAAGCTTGAAAATTCCAAAAACAAGGAGGCAACATTGGGTTCATAAGGCACTTTGGACAAAGGAGAAAAAGGTGGGGAGGGGGGGAGGGAGGAGGGAAAGGGTATTAGATTTCAGAAATGAGAACGGGCAGTTCACAGGTAGTTGTGGGAGAGGGGGACACCTGTGGCAGGAAAGTTCTTGCTGGACAACTCGGAACCAACGGGACACGCGGGATATCTGCCTAATGGGTTCCTATCAGAAGCCTCCTATGTACCTTACATAATTAAATTAGGCTAAAATGAACACCCCAAGATTTCCTTCCTGAAGCAGATATTTCTGTCTGAATCTCCTGGGCAGGAAAAGGGGGAGGGTAGAATGTCCTTCTAAAGTCTTGTTTCTTTCTTTTTTTAAAAAAAATATTTTATTGATTTTTTTACAGAGAGGAAGAGAGAGGGATAGAGTGTCAGAAACATTGATGAGAGAGAGACATTGATCAGCTGGGGATGTGCCCACAACCAAGGCACATGCCCTTGACTGAATTCGAACATGGGACCTTTCAATCTGCAGGCCTACGCTCTATCCACTGAGCCAAACCGGTTTCAGCTAAAGTCTTGTTTCTTAATAAACAACTTAAAATCTATATTCCCCCAAAGGCAGCTTCAGGGTGGCAAAAAAACAACAACAACAACAAAAAAAACAAAATAACAAAAACAAACAAAAAAACACAACACAAAACCTTTGGTTCCCTTCAATACCTCATACTAGACCCCCAAGGAACTCAGCTAACAGCGATACTAGAGGCATCTGAATATCTAGGGCTTTCACTTTATCATTCTCAAAAGTCACGCTAATTAAAGTCCTGTGTCACTTTGGGAAAGAATGCCTGTTCAGTTTATCATCGAAGGGTGGAAACCCTTAGAAGTCGAAGGTTGGGCAAAACGTGTTTTAAAAATGGAAGTAAATGCCATACATGTTGATGTTCTAAGAACTGGGCTTGAGAAGAACTACCAAAAAAGTGAAAATCAGCATTTTCCCACCCAGCATAAATAATGCTGACATACCATAGAATTTTAAATTAAATTATCTTTTTAAAATAGGGACCTTTCGCAAATATATTCCTTTCTGTAATTTCTATGAAAAGCTCCTTTTGCTTTCATGACTTTTAAAAAATATGAATATAAGCGAGATGGTAAAGTTATTTATTGTGCAGTGTTAATGGTCCACCACCACTAAGGTATATTTAGGAGGACATACAATGATAAAAGTGGTGTGGTTGTATTGGCGCCATGAGACTGTATTAGTGACACCTGAATGAATACTTTCTTACTAGAAAAGAAATAAGCCATTTGCATTTATATAAACTAAACCAGAAACTTCTCTCAATTTGCCTCCTAAACCGTTTGAAGGGTAATGTTCTCATCCATATCTATGCATTTCATATGTATAAAATACATGATTTGTGCTCTCAAGTACAGCTCTCTTTCAAGTTATAAATGGTATCACCACATACTCATTGTTCTAACTCGTTTTTTATGGTGAACATGCTATCTGAACACACATTTCTTAATCGTTTCCTTTATGTCTTCTAAGTTGTGCCCTTTATTTTAGAAGCTCTTCCCCCTTTGGTTTTCCAATTGATTGTTTAAAGTGAAGATCAAAATATTCAACCATGGCCAAAACCGGTTTGGCTTAGTGGATAGAGCGTGGGCCTTCGGACTGAAGGGTCTCGAGTTCAATTCGGGTCAAGGGCATGTATCTTAGTTGCGGGCACTTCTCCAGTAGGGGGCGTGCAGGAGACAGCTGATCGTTGTCTCTCTCTCATTGATGTTTCTCTCTATCCCTCGCCCTTCCTCTATGTAAAAAATCAATAAAATACGTTTTAAAAATATATATATTCAATCATGACTGAGCCATGAAGGCATTTAGGAAAGGACTGCCTGACGGCCCAGCGGTGGGATAAAGAGCATGACTGCTGGCCAGGGCTCTGAATCATCCCTCTGGCTTCTAGGTGCTCCTTTGAGCATCAGCTCTGCTTGGCCCCTCCCACTTCCTGCCCAGAGTTGTCTCCACCGCTGCTGGTCCTCACTCTTTATTGCTTTCTAAGGACAACAGTGGTTTCCAGGTAAGTGGAGGAGACGTATGGAGGGTGAAGGGAAGGTAATGAGAATGTGTTTTTTTTTTCTTTTGGTATGTGAGGGGTCAGGGTCTGGACCTATGTCCTAGGTGTGAGGATACAAACAAGTGGAATGAGAAATAATCTCCAATTTTATACTAATTCAATTCAGTGGAGTCAGAGACAAGCTGGTTTTGGTGCTTTGGAAACTTGATCAAGCATCAACGTTTTGATTAACTTCAAAACTGGTAAATGATCTAATTCTGCCTTACATTCAAGACAAAAAGAAAAAAAATGATAAAATCTGCCAAAAGGGTGTGGTTAAATTTTGTACATTCAGTGACCAGTTTTCTAGTCTGTGTATTACCCAAATTATTTTTATTCCTTTCACTTTATATTGCCCTTTCCCCCCCTTACTGAATTTTAACCTTTCATAACACCTTATGATGAACACGGGAGAAAAAGAGAGGTGAGGTTCCATCGAGTCAATTTTCCTATTTACAGTGGAGTCATATCTTATGTGAGGGGTTAGGTTCTAAAAGGAACAATGTCAGGTCAAAATTATGTGCAAAAAAAATTATCCTTGATAGTTCCTTCAATGGGCCATGCGGCCTGGGATACACTCCCGTGTTTTTGCTTACAGCATAGAAACAGATATATGTTTCTTCAACTAGATAAAATAATTGCTTTGCATTTGGGGACAGAGTAAAGGAAAATCATTTTCCATAAACACTAGATTCATCATCCGTGTGGTGAGATCAGGACCAGCTCCATAATTTGTGAGGTCCAATGCCAAATGCAAATGTGGGCTCCTTGTTAAAAATTACGAATGTCAAGATTGCACCAGCAGAGCATTGAAGTGTAGGGCTCTTCCAAGTGTAGGGTCTTGTGCAACTTTACAGGTTGTACATCCAGGAAGCCAGCCCTGGGGAAGCAGCTTGGAACATAATGAGAAACTGAGATCCACTCAGGAAGAAACGCCTCAAAACTCCCATCCAGAGAAGAGGGGCCCCATCACTGTCAGAGTTTGAAGCATTCTCTATGCTCCACACACCCTGTCCCAGCTAAGCAGTCAAGTTCAACTTACAGTATGCTAGATCAGCACAAAGTGCAGCTCCATGATGCAAGTTAAATGGTGGAAAGGCTGCAAATCCATATTAACACTACAGTTTTGGATTTTTTTTCCTATATTTTCTCGAGGATCCATTGTAACTTAAAACTCAGACGTGTAAAAAGAAAATTCGTATTTACTTTCCTTTACTACGCAAACAATTTTGACCTTTCCTTTAATTACTTGCCAAAAGCAATCGATCCAGTTTAGTCTATTGTGCAGTTTATAGGAGAAAACCAGCTGCATTGCCATGAGTCCTCTAAGGGGTCCTCCCTCCAAAACAATGTTAGAAAACATAGGTGTGATAATACCTTCTTTTAAAAAAAAAGCTAATTATTTTACTTCCTAAAGAGGTTGCCTTTTCAGTCATTTTCCCCCTCCCCAAGAAGGTTTTGAAGATAATCTGAGCAATGAGGATTTTATTCTATGCCTGCCTGAGCTCTCTGTGCAAGAATGTGATACAAGACTCATTTTGTAAAGGCACTGCCTAATACTTTGCAGCACTATATATATATATATTTTTTTTTAAAGTGCTTTTATATCCAAGGCAGGCTGAGGGCAGTTGGTCAGGTAACTGACCAAAAGGCATCCAGATAGCAAGTTATTCAATGTCAAACTCACAGAAGGCCGTGTTTCCCGGATATTTTCTCTCCCTGGCTCGGGTCTCTGATGTTACCCAACCTCTCCCACCGCAAGGTTCTCAACCCAAAACACGTTGAAACTTGACTCGCCTGATTCGACAAAAAAATTGCTTCCTTGTGGTCTTGAGAGTGACACGTTTGGGCTTTAGAATAAGTGCCATGCCCAGGGTCAGGCAGTTGGTCAACCAGGAAGGCTGGTCAACTCTCTTGACTCATGCTCACCTGCTCCAAGTTATGTAAGAGAGCAAAAGCAATTCTTTAAGCTCCTCCAAAGCTAAACAAAGGAAGCAAAACTGAACGTGTCATTGTCACCGCGTCCAGAGGTTCGGAGGATATTTTTTGGTTAATCTGTCTGTTGTGGAGATTTTAGGGTGTTGAGAGTAGTTGTGTGGTGGTTATTTGGCAAGGATTGAAAGTGGAGGCGTCTATTACCCTGCCTGCTGATGCCAGCAACCTGTGTAAACAAGGGCATGAAAGAACCTGGGTGGCGACAGCATTTTCTCTTTAATCTCCTGATTTGTATCAAGTTGTATATTTTTAGAGGAGGGAGGAGAGAATTAGCCTAAGGAGACACAAATATAACTTTATGCAGATCACCCGAGAGAAGTTTGTTCAGAGTGGTTTGTCAAATCGTTTCAATAACTAACACTAATGGAGTGCTTACTCTCTATTGCCCTAACCACTTCACATGCTTTATTTCATTTTCTCCTCGCAATAACCCAATCGATCAAGTTCATCATTGCTATTCCTCTCCTGACTGAGATCGCCTGGGTAGTAATGATCATCAGAGCCAGGGTTTGAATCCAAGACGAGTCCCTATTGTAACACTGAATTATTCCATCTAGGATACCTGGCTTTCTACCCTCCTTTATTTAAAATGTTGTCCGCCTGGTTTGTTTCGGGAACCCATTTTGCCTCCAACAATCCAGATCTGATTTCAGCACTCCATAAAAACACGTCAGTCTCTATAAAATCCATTTACATCCCTGCAGGAAAACTATCTCCTAAATAGCACCAGTTGGTACCTGGCGGAAGACAGAGTGGTTTTCGTGTGTGTGAGGCTGAGGGGGGGGGAAGGGTGTGTTTCTGAACATCCTGAAGCATGCCCACCAGAGCTGAGCAGCCGGCCTGCCCGCACAGAGCCCATCCTGGCCCTGCTTATTTACCTTAACCGGTGTCGAAACGTCTCCCGGACCTAGAGCTAGGTGCTGCCAAAAACCCTAGAGGAAGTAAGATGCTTTATCTTTTGCACACACACACACACACACAAGTTTACTCCTCTGAGCGCCTGGGTGGGTGTGCCTCCCGGGAGGTAATCTTCTAGTCCAGCCACATGCAAATCTGGACCCGTGTTTACGTGGAGGTGCAGGCACCACCGTGGGTGACACTGTTGATCGCTGACGTGCGTGGAAACACTCCAGCCACGTAGTCATTTGGGCTGTCTGTGTGTCCACGGGGTGACAGTGAGCACCTACTTTGGATCGTCCCGTCTAAAGCAGGTGTGTCTGGGCAGTAAAAGTTCCCCCCGCGGCAGAGGAGCTTGCAGCAACGTCCACACTCGGCTGCGCACCCGGGGATCCTTAGGGGTGTCCCACTCAGGCGCTCCTAAGAGCCCATCCGCCCGTGTCCTCGCCGCGGCCTCAGCTCCCTCCCTCGCCCCGCCCCCAGTTCCGCGCACTCGCCTCGGCCCCGCCCCCTCAGGCCCTGACAGGCCCCGCCCCCAGCGCAGGCCGCTCTGGGCAGCGCTGCTGCCCCAGTTCCGTAAACACTTTTCTCCCCGCCCCTCGGAGCCCTCGGGCTGTACCATTCCTAAGACGCGGGGGGGTAGTGGCGTTCTCTCACGCATCAAACACACCGTCAGTGCAAGCTCTCCTCAGCTACTTTCATCCGAACGTGCCCCAAAATGTCCCGTAGTTGGGACATCTGTCAGAATTCTGCTGGCAGAGCCAGGGGTGCCCCGGACCCCTCCTCTCCCCCGTGCTGATCCCCCCTCACTCTCCGGTTCTGTTATGGTTACGCCGTGGCTGCCTCGTTAGAGTCTGTCCCGGCCCTTTAAATACCGCGTGGGGGGTGGGGTCGGGGAGGCCGGGGGTGGTTGGACTGGCGAGTTTTCTAGGTGCTTGTGCCGTGCTGGGTGAGGGG
>PVJN01062357.1:0-11038 GCA_004026805.1 Lasiurus borealis | reverse complement strand
CTCTGTGGCTCAGAGGCCAGCGTCCTCATTGCCCTGGGTCTCCCCCAAAACACTGTAAATTCCTTCAGAGCAGGGACCCCATCTCGTTCCCGCCCGCACGTCCGGGCCGCGCCGTGGGCTTTGCGTCCGCCTGCAGGGTCCATGCATAGCTCTTTGACATGGCCAGTGTGGGGCGTCGCCTCGCGCCTCCTGGGCAGCCGCGCGAGCCCTCCTTTCCCTGGACGGGAGCGTGAAGGTCGCTCACCTTTCAGGGCACAAGATGCAGGGGACGTAGAAAGGAGATGGGACCGTGGAAAAGAAGTAGTTTGGCCCCAGCCGGAGTCGAGAGCGTGTCTCACACCCTGAGAGTGGCAGGCCCGGTGTTCTAGATCAGGATGCCAGTGCAGACGGGGGCCTGGGTAAAGAGAGGGCGGAGGGGGGGGTAGAAATCACCGGGGCCTGGCCTGAGCACGGTCGCCCTGTGGTTAGCTATACTGGATGCCAGTGGTTATGGGGGTTGGGGGCGGATTTCCGGGGCCTTGGAAATGGGGGGAGATCAGAAGTCGAGGCGAGTGGCTTGGGGCCTTACAAGAAGAGAGGCAGCCCTCCGCGGGCAGCGGGCACGCTATGCCATGAAGTTGCTTGGGGTAGGGCTGTTTCGCCAGGTTTAAGTAACAAAGCGCCAGCTGGGTCTGCCCATGCCCCGCGGTGGCAATGCCAAGGCGGCCGTGGAGCTGAGATGGTTCTCTGTCAGAGTGACTGGAGGGGAGGCAGGACAGAGGAAGCATGGGTGGCTCCCGGCGTTTGGGAAGGATTCATAGAAACCTCGGGCTGTGGGCTGCCACCCAACGGTCCCCTCCCCCCGGGAGTGGCCAGCCTGCGGGGTGGGCTTCAGAATGCCCCTTAGGGGGGCTCCGAGGGGCGCTGCCTGCCGTCTCCTCAGAAGGTTCTGTGGGAGCCACGCCCCGGAGCAGAGCAGGGGACGGCCCTGGCCACCTGCGCGGTAGGAACAGGCAAACAGTGGCGCCCAGAGCGAAGCCAGGACCCCGTGAAGTCTAGGACGTGGCCACCCGGGGGCTCATGGACAAAAGGAAAGGGGACAAGCCGGTCAGTGAGGCTCCAGTGCTTGGACTGAGTAAACACTGAATAACTGCTCCCCCAACCCCCTCTCCCACCGGGGCGTCTTTCAGGAGTCTCTGCTCTGCGGGCAGTTGGGGACGGATGGGCGCACCACAGCTCAGCTCAGCTCGGGGATGACGAAGGTCCTCTGTGACCCGTTAGTCAGAGACTGCCGTACCGGCTGTGACAGCCCGGCGAGGGACGCGCCACCACAGACATGGCTTTGTGGGTGCCCTACCTGGTCCCCAGTGCGGTTAGGGATCAGCATCTCCTAGAAGCCGTTGTTTGGGAAGTTCCCAGGAGGCACAGCGCGGCTCGTGGGCCACGTGGGGGGGGGCCACCCTGGTTGTTGGGGTCACTGTGGGACTCGCTTAGCACAGCCAGCGCCCGTGCAGGGCGACGGTCCCAGAGGAGGCCCGAGAGCCGGAACAGGCTGCGGCGCACTGAGTGTAGCCCTCCGTGCACCTGGCTCCCTGGGAGGGGGGGCGATGGGGGGACAGGGGCCGGAGGTGCGGGCCGGGCGCGGGGTGTCCGGGGCCGCTGCTTTGGATGACTTCTCAAAGCTGGATGCCAGCCGGTGGCGAGGCTGCCTGGGTCCCTGGACTCGGACTCCCACAACGTGGGACCGCCTTTCCATCTTCTCGCTGTTCCCGGAGTGGGCCCCGGAGTTCATGCGGGCCGCCGGGACGGTCAGCGTGGCACTTTAACTCGGAGAGGCCCTTCAGTGATGGGCTCCGGGAAAGGAACCATCCACACGGGCATCTGACGGAGGGCCACAGCCGAGGTGGGCGGTGTGGCGGTAGTAGTTACAGTGGATTTAAAGGCACAGTGGCCTGTTACAATAGGTTGCTTGACAGAAAGCAAAATAAGGCTCAGTTAAAACCCATCGTTTGTGCATGTCACCTTATCCTTGTGGTCCTTAAAACTGCTCGAGACCACCCATTCTCTGACGTGTTAGGCATTTGTGAGTCAATTGTTAGGGCATCCCAAAGCCTCAAACACAATATGTTTCAAAATGCTGCAGTAAACGTGCTGGAAGGAGTTACGGTTTATCTAAGTGGTTAAAATGGGCAGGCAGAGTGAATCTCTTCCCCGTTTCTGGAAAAGTTAAACTACACAAGGACTACGTCTAAAATTTTAAGAGAATGACAGAATGGTGGATTTGTCACATTGTTTGTAATTCTCCAGAACTGTGTGCAAAATTTCATCCCGTTCTCTCAGAGACATGGCGCCGGCCTGGCCTCTGTGAGAATCGATCCTCACTCCATCCCCCATTATTGATGGTGCTGCCGGGAGATCGAAGCTCAGAGGAGTCAATTTCCTGGTTCCAAATAGTCTCCCAAGTCTCTGTGTGTCCTCAGTGGAGACCAAGAGGACTTTCCCCCCAGAGATGCTCAAACCTGTGCCCCTGGCTTTGCACGAAAAGCCCTCAGATGCAGGCCATGTGTGTGCTGGACACCGTGCACAAGCCCCAGTGCAGGCCCGGAGCACAGTGAGCAGCCAGAACTTGTGGGGCCCGGGGATCTGAGCACGGGGGTGTGCTGCTAGCTTTGCATCCCTCCAACTCTGCAAAATGCATCATAATTAAAAAAAAAAAAGTGGGCCTTGCATCTCCTCCGCCTCTGGTTTCTGAAAACAAGTTTGGGCGGGTGAAAGGCTTAGACCCCTGGCCCCGAGAGAACGCCGCACCGGACCACACAAGACAGAGCTGGCAACTGCTGCTGGAGGTGGCTCTAGGCAACGAGGTGGGGTGTTTCCTGGTAGTCCAGCTGAAAAGAAAAATACAGGGAGACATTTAGCAAGCCCATGGTCCCCCACCCTCGTCCCCACCCCCGCCCCCGGATTCTGATCTCTGCTTGTGGGTGGCACTCGCACTGCCTGGAAGGAAAGATATGAAGACTTCCCAATGCTGACTCCTCCCGCCAGCGGGAGAAATCTGTGGCGCTCGGGGCGCATCGGGATGAATACAGAGAGAATGGGATGAGCATTCGCTTTTCAAGCCCAGCCTCGGTGTTCTCTTCAAACCCCGGGTTCCAGAACTCTGCCAGGAGTTTTTCATCAAAATTACTCATTCCACACCGAGCTTCCTTGCTAGCCAGTGAACGTCTCGGGATAAGCATCTCACCACAAGCTTAGTGTGGAGGACAGCCGAGAGCAGACGCTTCAGTGAGTGTGTACCGGATTAACATATAGGCAAGCAGAGTCCACCGCCATGTCAGATATTGACTTGATATTTGCATGTCCGATAGGCTCAGCCCCCCTTCTCATTGACAGGAGTGTGTCAATGGTTCACGGAGATTGATTAGGACCTAGGTCAACCGCAGATGTCTGCGTAAATGCCTGAAGAAGCAGAAGTTGCTGCTAATAAAGTTTGGATTCCTATTGTGGCAGATGCAGAGGCAGACTATAGGCAGCGGTCCCTGGCACTCCCGGGGCCTCGGGGGGCCATGTAGACATGGCCACGTCCAAGAACCCACCCACCCCAGCCCGTCCCCCAGATGGCACAGAAATGGGATCCGGAAGCTCCCATCACAGGCGCAAATCTCCTGAGGGGTCGACCCAGGTTCCCGAGGCACACGCCCTTAGCTAAGAAGCACAACAGGACGGGCCTGGCGAGGGTGCAGCTGGGCAAGGCCAGGGCCAGGAGCGCCCCTGAGACCGCGGGGCCTTGTGAAGCCAGGAGTCAGCCCAAGTCCCCGAAGGGCGGCGGCCGCGAGCTCAGCCCAGGCAGGCGGGGGAAACGAGCCGGTGCCCCCATCGCCAAGGGTCCCCAGCTCTGCCCCCCGAAGTCCACAGCCAAGCCCCGCTCAACCCAACCCCCGTCCGCGGCTGCAGCCCCGGCTCAGGTCGGCCCGGAGGCCCCCACAGGAGAGGGATGGGAGGGTGGGAACCCTGGGCTGCTCTCTCCTGGGCTGTTTGCAGACGTAAACCTGAGGCAGGAGAAGCAATAATAAAAAAATCAGACTTTTAAATTGGATGGGATATTTGAGGGGTGTTCTTTTTTAAAAAAAAAATTGAATATGAAGAAAATATCACTAGGGTTCTTTCCATGCACAAGACAATTGAAGGTATCGTAAAGGAAAAACCCTGCTAGATTTGGTGCCACCAAACTGTTCATATTTACAAAAACTAAATTTAAATTTAATAATTAGCCCCAAAGTAAATCTCAGCTCCCAGCACTGTTCTATTGAGAGGAGAGGAGCGAGTGTGCTCTTTTAGAAACTTTTACTGATAAGAGCAGAGAATCTTCCACTGATGAAGAATGACTGTTAAAGAGGAATCTGCCGCCGGAGACAGTTGTGGAAAGAGCCCATGGAGTGATCTTTATTGCTTATCCCCTAACGGGGCTCTCAGTGGGGCTTAAGGAGGGAAATAATCATCGTTTAGTTTAATGTTCAGTTAAACTAGTGCGGACCATTCTAGTGCATCGAAGAGAGCCTGTTCCAGGTTTTGTTTTTTGGGGGTTTTTTAGTGAATATTTTATTTCACACCCCACCTAAAAGAGCTGATGACTTCCTTATAGTCATGAAAATGCAGCCGTGTATGACCAGAAATCCCATGGGGGATTCGCTTTGGGAAATTGGAGGCGGTCATTTCTATTCTGCCACGCCTGTGTGCCCCGCTCTGCGTATGAACTTTTAGCCATTTTTAAAACGTGCTGGGTGGCGCGGCAATAGGATTGTAGGGTTTCCGCTGTTCGGTGCTATGATCCGGCATCTGTATACTGCATTTTGGGTGCCAGCGCCAGCAAAACCTTCTTTCTCCAGCGTAATAACACACCCCAAAGTCTGCACATCCGCCCCGGAAATACTGGCAGTGAGGCGGGTGCCTTCTCTTCTCACTGACGCGAAGCCACACACTTTGAAAACCACCTCTGTTCAGTGTCTGGTTCAAACCAGAGCCCCGTCCCTGAAACCCGGGGTTGCCGGCCAGAACACTTCATCATAAAGAGGGACAAGAAGGCAGTCGCTTTAGCTGCTTTCATCGTTGCCCCCTCGTTGGGGGCCAGGTGTAGGGGAAAGGAGTCAGACATTCTTCCTACAGGAAATGAAAGATGAGAGAGGCCTGGGAAATGGTCAAGTTGCACCCCTTGATTTTGCAAAGAAACCGAGGCGGAGGGACAGTGACCTGACCTGACAGGCAGAAACTGCAAGTTTCCTTTCTGCTGACTTGCTGGGAAGCTAGTTGGAGAATAGACATCGCGCCCTATTTAAATGACTCTGGGCTTTCGAGATAACCCCCCATGATAAACCCGTCTTTATCTTTGGGGGGAGGGGGGAGGGATGACCTTTCTCAAAATAATGCAGCTGCTGGCATTAGCTACTTGAAGCCAAAGATAGCTAACGCTAATAAATATATGCCTATATGTCATGTCTTCTGTTTGACACATCAGCATAGGACAGAAACAAGAATACAAGCTTTGAGCCCAGACAGATGAGACTTTAAAGCTGGCTGTAGCTAACTCACTCGGTCTACACTGTTACCTTGGGTGTTTTTGAACTTCGCTGGACCACAATGTGCTCATCTCTAAAATATGTGAAATCTATTTTTAGAACTATTGTAAAGATAGAATGAGGCAGTCTATAAAACCCACAGTAATGGGTATTCAATAGATAGTGGTTCTTGTCTGTGGCCAAGGGGTGACCAAAACCCTCTTCCTTTGCAGGCTTATCATTGGCTTAACTTCCTCTCTTTGTTACTGGGAGACCTATCTGATAACGGGAGGAAGTACAGCGTTTCTAGGCAACAGTGCTTGTGGTCCAAGCGGCAGCATCCCTACTCAGCACGGATAAATGAACTAGGCTTTTTTACCCCTAACACATGGCACTGTAGAAGATTATTTGGTATATTCTGGATAGAAAAATATTTTGTAAAATAACATTTTAATCTGTATAGACTGAGGTGGGTTTTAAGTGACTATCTTAGGATTTAAAATTCACTTTGCCTCTGACTCTAATGTTCTGTCCCATTGCTAGTTGTACAAATGTATTCCCTGGCCAATAATTCTAATAGCATGCCCTAATTAACTCAGTTTTATCTTTTGGTAGAAATCAATTACAATTAAAATAGAGTTTGTTAAATCTCGGTGGGGCATTGTTTTGCGGTAAAAACATTTTTACTCAAGAGATCAAGTGTGATTAACTTCAGTGAGAGGCCACAAGTTCAAGTTACACTGTGGAGAGGAAAAAGTCACAGGTTCTTTTTGACAGGATATTTCCTTGCAGTTCCCGATGCCGGTGGTAAATCTGCATTCGTCCGATTAATGTGCTTCAAAGTGGATTGAGGTGTTTTTCTGAGGCCTGGAGAGGGGGAATACCAGGTGCCCTCCCTCAGTGAGCTTGTCAGTTTGAATTCCCACCATCGCTTCTCCTGACCACTGTGGAAATGGTGTCCTTTCGTGGCTGCCACGATGCTTTTGGCCCTGATGTGCACTTCCCATGACGCTTTTGACATTGATCCGTGTAGTCGCATGTACCAGGCATGTCCTCCTTTTTGATTGCTGAATAGCAGTCCATTATGCACACACACTGAGTGGCCAGATTATGATGATCTCTGAACACATAATAACCTGGCCACTCAGTGTATATATATATTAGAGGCCCTGTGCATGAATTCATGCATGCGTGGGGTCCCGCCAACCTGGCCAGGGGTGAGGATATGGGCGGTTGGCCAGGCTGCCTGCTGGTTGAACTCCTGGTCCAGGGGACAATTTGCATCTTAGCCTTTTACTATATAGGATAACCACTGAGAACTGCAAGAAGGTATTTACCATCGGGGCTGCATCTAGAGTTGCATTTAGAGTTGGTGACTGTGCATAAAAACTCGCCACAGCCATTCAACTACGGGGAGTTGTGGGGACCATGCTTTGACGTGCTCTCCGGTAGACCCTCTGAAAGCGGGGGGGGCTTCTGCGGCCGGCCACGCAGGAAATGCCAGCGACAGCTCCATTCCCTGAGAGGGGTGTCCCCACCCGGCCCCGGTCCCAGGACTACGGACTAAGTGCTCCTCAGCCCCATTCCCCGGGCTGGTCCCCAAACCCCGCCCTGAGTCTAGAGCTAGAAAAAGGGTGGAAGTCCTGGCCTCACAGGAACCCTGCCTCCCGCCCCTCCCAGGCCCACTATCCCTTCTTTGCCAGAACATGGTACTGGCGGCATTTCTGCTGTTTTGCTTTTAGTTGTTCTTTCTCAAAATAACGCAGCTGCTGGCAATAGCTGCTCAAAGACAGAGACGGCTCACGCTAATAAATATGACATTTAATGCATCTCATTGTGTGTGTGCCTATCCATCCTTTTGCTTCCGGTGTTCTTTCCTACCTGATGTGGCTAGTCTTGCTTTTACTGCTTCCTTCCCCTGTGGAGCATCTACTTGAGCTATTCTTTTAGGGCAGGTGTGCTGGGGCAAGGTCAGTGGACTTCCCCTCATCTGAGAACATCTTGATTGTCTCTTCATTCGCGAAGAATATTTTTGCTGGTTTATAGGATTTTAGGTTGACAGTTATTCTCTTTTAACAAGTGAAAAATATTGCCCCGTTTTCTGCTGGGACCCATGGTTTCTGATGAGAAATAAATAACATATATATTGGAGGTTGATGCATGAAAATCCATACAAGAGTAGGCCATCCTTCCCCCGGCTGCCAGGAGCTGGGCTTCCCTCCCCCAGCTGCCCGCAGGCAGCGGGGACCCAGACTGGCTTCTCTCTGGCCCCCACTTGGTCAGGAAGGACGCCCGGAATGATGTCTGGAAGACGTCCTGTCTAATTAGCATATTACCCTTTTATTATTATAGATATTTCTTGATTTCTATTTATTGCAAATAATCATTCAGTAGGTTCTTTTATTTGTGTTGATCGTTTCTTTTGCTGTGCAAAACCTTTTTAATTTGATGTAGTCCCATTTATTTATTTTTGTCTCCCTGAGTGGGATATATATCGGAAAAAAATATTGCTAATGTCGGAGATTTTACCGACTGTTTTCTTGTAGGATTTTTATGTTTTTGAGTCTTACATTTAAATCCTTAATCCATGTCAAGTTTAGTCTTGTCTATGGTGTAAGAAAGTGGTCTAATTTCACTTTTTTTTTTTTCATGTATCTGTCAAATTTTCCCAGCACCGTTTACTGAATGGACTATCTTGGCCCCATTGTATGTTCTTATCTCCTTTGGCACAGATTGAGTCTTGAGAAGCTGATGCTCTTAAATTTAGCCAGATGATGATTCTTTCTTTTGTTCTAGTGCTTTAAGACTCATTCTGGGCCTAAGATCAAGTAGTGACACGTATTTTCCTTTTTCCTTTTACGTTTTATAACTTATTGATAAGGCTTTTAGTTGAATCGTTTATTCATTTCATATTTTAAATTCTATATTACATTCATGTTTAGAACACAAACAGAAACAATAAGTATAGTTCCTAAAGTTTAATGTTAATAAATGGGAGTCAAAAGAATTTTATGAAGTTTAGAATTTATAAAATTTTATCCCTGTTTTCTTATTTCTATTGTATTTTAATTTAAAAGTTATAATTATTTATCCCAAACTATTTTAACTTATCTAATTGACATTTTTTATATAACTAAGTACTTCCAATTTATTTTATTAATAATTGGGAAACTCTCAATAATTGAACTTGTACATAAAAGTAACACCTCCCACAATAATTAGTTTATTATTTTAGTCTTACTACTTTATAGATGATCAATAGCACATCTACATATTAAATATAAAATAAAGTGTAGAGTTAAAAACAGGGTTTTGCCTAGACATACATGCAGAACACTTATCTTTCCAAAAAGTCAACATTAAAATATCACAGAATGTTCAGAGGATAGGTCTTGTTTTTATTGCTTTTATGTATTCACTGTGTCACTTACATTTGTTAGACACGATAGTGATCAGTATGATCATTTGATCATTGACCATACAACTGAGGCCGAAAAGTAGCCATTTCGAAGGAGTCAGCCTTCCGAAAGCCAAGGTCAAAGCAAAACTGAATAAACCCCTTTACTTTATCTTCATCAATTGTCAAGTAGTTGAGCCCGTGAATATCAAAACCCTGGCTGGCTTTTGTGCAGCCCTACTGTGTACATGTACGTGTGTGTATGTGTGTGTGTGTATGTATACGGTAATACAGATGATAGGTACGTTGACACATTGCAGACCAGTAGTTTTATTGCTAGCTTTACCCCGGGTCCAGATAAGTTTCTATTGAACAAGTACTGAAAACATTTTACATCAATGTTAAAGGCCCGCTTTAAAATTAAGTACCCATTTCATTTTGAAGTTATTTATTACATGTTCTTACAAGCTAATACCTTTTTAAAGAATTCTTGTGATGGGCCACAAGCCTTAGAACAGGAAACACGAGAATTCTCATGATCCGTCTGCAATTAAGAGACAAATTGTCTATAAAAAGCTAATAGCGGTCTAATGTCATTTTCTTCTTTGAACATCTTGCTAAAATGTTTAATTGGAGCTATTTTGTCTAAACAAGCTCCAATATCATATTCAAATATAAAACACTACAATTCCCATAGAAGGCAAGACCCAGCCAAAGATGACCGCTCCCCACTGCCAGCGAACAGCCACCGCATGGAAGCAGCCGGGACAGCGGTGTCTGGCGAGGCCGGGTGGCCCCACATTCACACCCTGAAAGCCGAAGCCCTCCTGTGACAGCCCGTAGGACAGCCCAGCCTAATCTGATCTCCAAGAATACATAACTCTTCACAAATCTCCTTGTGCTTTTCTTTATGTTTATGGAATAGGGTTCACACTGACTGTGAAATAAATGGTGCAGAATCCCAGCTACCGCTCTTTACAGTGATCGGTACTTGTCCCAAGCGCTCCTCATTCATTCCTCACAGAGAAATCATACGCAATGTGACTTAGAAGGTCTGCTCAGCACATAGGGAGCAGCCCTAACGGTTTGGCTCAGTGGATAGAATGTTGGCCTCCAGACCAAAGGGTCCCAGGTTCAATTCCCGTCAAGGGTACATTCTTTCACATCATTCCCTCCCTCTGTTTTTCCCTCTCTTCCACTCTCTCTAAAATTCAATGGGAAAAGATCCTTGAGTGAGAATTAACAAAAAAAGGGGGGGCTATAATTTGCCCCATAGCTTACAATGGTGACATGTAAGGCCATCACGTGGAAATCCACTCTCCACTCCACCCTACCGCCCGCTGCTCATGTTAGCACCTGCTTTCCTAGGCATCCGGTCTGAACAGCTTAATACAAAGCAGGGAGGTCCTGAAAGTCAGAGGATTTGCTGGGGTTTGTGCCAGAGCAAACTGCGGTGCATTTCCCAAGACCCTCACTCAGCTCAGCACCTGAGTCTCCCTGGGCGGGGCCTCCCCCTGCAGCCTGGCACCCCACCAGATCAGCCGCTTTCCGCCACCCGCTCTCCATCCCTCTGATTGCCTCCCCTGCCACACACGGGCCGGGCCGTGGCGATGGTGCCATGGGAGTGTGGGCGCATTTCCCGCCTTGTTGGGTCGGTGCACTCGCGCCTTACCCCACGTTTTCTAACAAGTGCAGCCTGAGATTAGCAAACCACGGGTTTGCTCCAGCCCCCGCTTCCATGCAAAGCTTCCAGCCTCGTCTATTCTAAAGTTGCCTGAAGTATTTGTCTGCTTTCCTGCAGTTTCTAAGTAGATAATAAGTTCCAAAATTCAGCAGGCTCCGCTGAAAAGAAGCATGTCACGGTGGTTGGTAGCTAATGAACACCCCTTTAGTTTATCTTCATCAATTGTCAAATATTTGAGTCCCTCAAGTGGTGTGATGAGGTACAAAGACAGATATTTGAAGGGATTTTAACTCATTTGAGCAATTACATGCTTAACTGCCCCTCGATAATCTGCCAGCCTGGGCCTTTTCTGCACAGCACAAGTGGGGCGCGTTAGAATAGCGGGATTTAGAACATAAAGGCCCGGGCTGAATGGAAGAAAGGCAC
>PVJN01062356.1:0-11038 GCA_004026805.1 Lasiurus borealis | reverse complement strand
ATGGTTCAGTGAAATTTATATTTCTCAAAATTAAACAATATAGTATACGAATGATTTTTCAAGTTGGATATTTAGTTATAATTGCTACCTATAATTTTTTGGTTATCAGGGAATCATTTGTCTTTGTGGTGAAGTATATAAAAACTTATCTACTAAATATATTCTAAAATTTTATCTTGATATTTATCTATTTATCAAACTTGGTCATATATTAATTTTATTTGTGAAGATAGATTAGCTGAATTCTAATTTCTTTTCTGTATGAATAATCTCTAACTTATTTTAAGTGTCATACTTATCAAAATTTATGTTGAATTAAAAGAAATATTAATTCATAATTTTTAAAAATATATTTTATTGATTTTTCACAGAGAGGAAGGGAAAGGGATAGAAAGCCAGAAACATCAATCAGCTGTCTTCTGCACGCCCTCTACTGGGGATGTGCCCGCAACCAATGTACATGTCCTTGACCGGAATTGAACCTGGGACCTTTCAGTCCCCGGGCTGACGTTTTATCCACTGAGCCAAACCGCTTTCGGCTAATTCACCATTTTAAGATTATATAGTCTATTCTTATTTAAAGTATATTTCGAGATTAAGTAAATTTACAAAAAAAAAGGTGTTAGATCATATTATTTCGATCCTTCTAGACAAGATTGCCAAGCCAGTGTCTCATGGATCGTGAGGTCACAAGTATGCTGAGATATGGATCTCTTCTTCTCTTCTTAAAATAAGCAGGTGGGCCTAAGGTGGTTGGATCCTTTAGATTGGTTGATCTGTCAGTAAGGAAAAAGGGACAATACTGTAGGGGATGAAGAAACTGTCTTCTAACTTCACGGTTCTTTTTGCTGGTCTAATAACCAAATAAATGAGAAAATAACCAAAGATCCCTCATTCAAATTCTTCTAGGTAGTTAAAGGGTGAGACAAAAGTTTCTCTTGAGCCTGAAGCTAACATTGCCTTTAACTCAAAGTAAAGAGAAGTTTGAAGTTTGAAATCTATAATGCAAGCCATGAGAAGGGCAAGATGAAACTCTCAGACATGATTTAAAACTTCTATCTATAGGTAGAATTTTTTTCTTCCTCAGGAAAGCCTTAGTTCTACTCTTAAAGTCTTGAAACTGATTGAATCAGACCTATTCAATTTATCTAAGAGAATCTACCTTAAAGTCAACTGCATATGGACTTTCTTCACATATACAAATTATCTTCACAGCTGATGTTTGACTCAGTAATTGGTGAAAATAGCATTTTCAAGTTGATATTGGCCTAGGTAACTTCAGTAGCTGATAAATCATTTTTGTAATAACAAAATCAGTCACTTATAATAAAAAAAAACACTAAAAATAAGTATAAAATTAAATTTCATGATTAAATGCACATAAAAGGAACATGCACACTTCACATTGAAACCCATATACAAAGTTTGCTGCTTACATAACAGTAAAATCTTAATGAGATCCCGGAATAGAATTCTACACCAATTTTTAGGACCAGGATGCATGATTCGCTTCAGAGAAATTTATTTTAGTTTATTTGCCTGCTTTCAGTATATTTATTTTACCTCATTGGCACCATGATCAGGTCACTGCCACACGTTCTGGTATAGGCATGTTCTGAGAGGATTTCACTGAATCACTTCCTTGTTTATTCCCCTGCCCTTGAGTCTGGGAAAAATCTGTGAATGGACTCTAACAAAGGTGATGAAATGTCACCCCTTTATTTGAAACATTTAAGACTGTAAGTTAGCAAGCTAGACTGAGATTTTCTTAGTGTTTAAAAGAAACAACCAAAAATATTATGAACTTTTAATGGAAAGAGCTAAGAAATAGGAACCTGCAATTATCTCTAAGAGAGTCATTAAGAAAGCGGGACCTGCATTCCTTTTACCAAGAGAAAATAATTCTGCCAATAATATGAATGAGCAGGAAAGCAGATTGTCCCCTGGGCAAGTCCCCAGTTGTAAATGCATCAGGGCTGACAGCCTTAGAACCCTGAGCCCAGGAGCCAGGTAAGTGATACCTGTTTCCTGATCCATGTAAACTACAAGGCAATAAATGTCAGTTGCTTTTAGTAACAAAATCTCTGATAATTTTTATACAGAAATAGTAAATTATTATAATTATATTTCTTTATTTCTGGTTAGAAAGGCTTAACTCTTAGTTGGGGTTTTGTAAGCAAGACCTTTCGGCAGTCTAATTGAGCCCCATCCCTCACCCTAGACTGTTTCAACAATAAAGGTGATATTTTGACTTCTATGTGTTTCACTAATTGTCTTATTGGTTCAGAATTTACATTAAATAGAAAGATGGTTTTAATTAGATTACATAAAAGAATGCAGTCTGATTGCTAATCTGGGCCTACTGGGGAATAAAAGGAAGTAGAATGTACAGACACAAGTAATAAACGGTGATGTTTTTGGTGGAGGCTCTGAACTTCAAAACATTTTAACTTCACTGTTTTATTTTATTTTAGTTAATTATAATGTTCAGTTTAGGATACATTCTCTTTAGAGCCTTTACAGACATTGGTAGGTATAATATTGTTATTCAGTTTAATGTTTTTTCTGTGAGATCTTGATCATGAACAAATTTTAGTCTTGGAACTGTTAGCATTGACCTTTATCCAATGTCCAGGCACTAGTCCAGAAATTGTGTGGTTTGTCTGCCTTGGCATCATTTTAAGACCTCTTCACTCACCCTGTGCTAATTATTCTTATTAATATCTGAGATCAGTATTTTACTCTCAGAAATATAACATTTTTTAAAGCAACAGTTGAACCTATCATATCAGAGATAAAATATTCTCTTGTAAAGAGATAAAGAAAACCAGATGATTCTTAACAACCAAAAGGCCAAGATTCCATAAAGACATCTTACTTCCTCTGAGGTGACTTGTTAATTAAGCAGAGTGCAAGTAGAACAAAAGACAGAGAAATTATAGGGTACTTGAATAAAGAATAATGACTCAGATCCTGGCTGATTTGGCTCCGTGGATAGAGCATCAGCCTGCAGACTGAAGGATCTTGTATTCAATTCTGGTCAAGGGCATAGGCCTGGGTTGCAGGTCATCCCAGTAGGGGGCGTGCAGGTAGCCACTGAACAATGATTCTCTCACATCATTGATGTTTCTATCTTTCTCTCCCTTTTCTTTCCTCTCTGAAATCAATAACAGCATTAAAAGTAAATAAATAAAAGAATAGTGACTCAGGAAATAATTTCAGTACTAGAGTGGACAGGCAAGAGATATGGAGAAATAAAAGAGCAAAGGAGTGTGTGGGTAAATTATATCTATAGTCTAATATAAATTAAAAAAGAGGGAGTATATCTAAGGCAACTCCCTATCATATCTGTCTTTAAAAATAAGATCATAGCCTGACCAGTGTGGCTCAGTTGGTTGTATTGTTCTGTGTACTGAAAAGTTGCCAGTTCAATTTCGTTTAAGGCACCTCAGGTTGTAGGTTCTGTCCCCAATCAGGACACATATGGAAGGAAACAATTGATGTTATCTCTCACATTGATGTCTCTCTCTCTTTTCTTCTTTCTCTCTCCTTTCCTCTCTCTAAGCATATTCTCAGATGAGGATTAAAAAATAATAACAAATAAATAAATAAACAAATAAATATAAATTAGGTTATAAAGAAAGATTTTTTACTATTGAGAACATGACTGGGGAAAAAAGAAAAGGAAAGAAAGTGATCAATTTAAGAAGATTGGAACAGTAACCCCAGAAAAAGACAGGATCTAGAAAATTAAAAATCACAATCTCTAACCCTTAGTTTTAATATTTGAAATGTGCTGAAAACAAACTCTTTTTAACTCTATCTTAAGGAAATACATGACCTTACTTTGAATACTTTGTGAGAAAAGTTAACCTGAGCTTATTCACAGTCTTATGAACTTCACTTTATGTGCATATTCATATGTTTGCAATGGATATATAAAGGTATTCTAAGTACTCTCCACTTCTTGTATAATCTAAAGTATATGCACAATTTCACATTCCTATAATCCCTGAATTTTGAATTTTGAATATATTTAAATGCTAGCATATGAGATAGGGATTGTGGAACTCTTTCAAGAACATTTCAAATCTGAAAATAGAGAAACTATTAGAAAACTATTTTTTTAAAGTTTGGTAAAGGATTCAGAAAATGTGAAAAACAGGATAGGTGGTGACATGCATCTTGCATGTCTCCTGAGGAAAACATTTATGGTAATTTATGGAACTAGGATTTTAAGTGATAGGAAAAACTATGATAAAGCATATTAAAGAGGAGCCAAAACAAATAATTAAAAATCTGAATATAGGTATTAAATGAATTTTGGTCCCCTAGTCAAGGAGATTGAGATAGCTTCCAAAGAAAGCATAAGAGCCACTAGAAATCCTATAGCAAAGTTTCAGTAGTTCCTGATGAATACTTTACAAACTTATTTTCTAGAGACTTGGTCTCTTATTTCCCCCTTATTTTCTTTCCCACATATTTTTTTTTTTACCTTACCTTGTAAGTATTTCTCTAATTTTCTTTAATACTATATACATAAAAATGGTAAATAAGTAAACACAAATAAATATATTTGTATCATGGTAGCCAGACTAATATTTCTAATAAATAGTTTTAATAATTACTATTCTACTAAAAAAACCACCTTGATAGATTATTCATTGCTTATTCAGCATAAAAGATATTCTATATTTCCATTTTTATATTTACTAGAGGCCTGGTGCACAAAATTCATGCACAGGGGGGAGGGTCCACTCAGTCCACCCTGCATCCTCTCTAATTGCGAATGCTTGGGGGATGTCCGACTGACAGTTTAGGTCTGATCTTGGGGATCGATGTTATCTCTCACGTTGATGTCTGGCAGCTGGGCATCCCTCTCACAATCCTGGACTGCTGGCTCCTAACCACTCATCTGGCTGCCTGCCTGATCATCCCTAACTGCCCCCCCCCCCATGGCCTGGTTGCCACTAACTGCCTTCCCTTCCTGGCCTGATCACCCCTAATCTGCTGGCCTGATGTCCCCCAACTGCCTCAAACCTTACCAGCCTGGTCTTTTCCAACTGGCCCTCTTGCCAGTCTGATCGACTCGAACTGCCCCCAGCTGCTGGCCAGGTCACCCCTAACTGGCTCCTTGCTGGCCTGGTCACCCTCAACTCTCCCCCTACTAGCCTGGTCACTCCTTACTGCCCCTCCCCTGCTGACCTGGTTGCTCCCAACTGACCCTCCTGGCCAGCCTAGCTGCCCTTAATTGCCCCTCCCCTGACTGCCTGTTCACCACTCACTGCTTCCTCTGCTAGCATGGTTGCCCCTCACTACCCCTCTTTGCTGAGCTGGTTGCCCCTCACTGCACCCCCTGCTGCCCTGGTCACCCCATTTAGGCTGCTATTCAGTCATTTGGTCA
The DNA here is from genome assembly GCA_004026805.1 of Lasiurus borealis. Classification (NCBI taxonomy): domain Eukaryota; kingdom Metazoa; phylum Chordata; class Mammalia; order Chiroptera; family Vespertilionidae; genus Lasiurus; species Lasiurus borealis. The sequence goes on along the minus strand of PVJN01062356.1, from coordinate 5,634 downwards.
TGCCTCATTAACCCCTTGCTGGCGTATTTGGTCATCTGTCTGGTTGTTTTGGTTGTGACAAACCCTGGCTTTTTATGTATATAGACAAGAGGCCTGATGCATGAAATTCATGCACTGGGAGTGGGAGGTGTCCCTCAGCCCAGGTTGCACTCTCTCCAGTCTGGGATCCCTCTAACAATCCAGGACTGTTAGTTCCCAACCATGTACCTGCCTACCTGCCTGATTGCCCCTAACCACTTCTGCCTGCCAGCCTAATCACCCCCTAATCACTCCTCTGCCAGCCTGACTGACACCTAACTGCTCCGCTGCTGGCCTGATTACCCCCAACTTCCCTCCCTTGCTGGCCTGGTCACCCCTAACTCTCCTCCCCTCTGGCCTGGTCTCCCTTGACTGCCCTCTACTGCAGGCCTGAGTCCCTCCAACTGTCTGCTCCTTTAGGCATGAGTCTCCCTGACTGTCCTCATCTGCAGGCCTGATTACCCCTAACTGCCCTCCCTGCAGGCCTGATTGCCCTCAACTACCCTCTCTTGCAGGCCTAGTCCCTCCCAACTGCCCTCTCTTCTAGCCATCTTGTGGTGGCCATCTTGTGACCATATGGGGGAAGCCATCTTGTATGTTGGAATGATGGTCAATTTGCATATTACTCTTTTATTAGATAGAATGATACCTATATTCACTCAAGAAATGAATATCCTTAAATACTTTTTAAGAACACTTTGTACCTTTCAGAAAACCTTAATAATGAATATTGATTTTTTTTTAAATTGGTGTATAAGAAACTATACTAAAATTTAGTAGCTTATGAAACTGAACTCTTATTTCTCATGACTGTGTGGATTAAAATTTAAGGCAGAGCCTAAACTGGTTTGGCTCAGTGGATAGAGCATTCATCTCCAGACTGAAAGGTCCCAGGTTTGATTCCCATTAAGGGCATGTACCTTGATTGCGGACACATCTCCAGTGTGTGTGGGGGAGGGAGGGAGGTGTGCAAGAGGCAGCTGAACGATGTCTCTCTCTCATCAATCTTTCTAACTCTCTGTCTCTCTCCCTTCTGCTCTATATAAAAAAAAACAATAAAATATATTAAAAATATAAAATTTAAGGCAGAAATTTTTCCTGTATTTATTCTGTTTCTATGGGATCAGGTTAGATCTCATTTGTTTATATTCAACTGGCAACTGGGTTAGGCTAGAAAGTCCAAGAAGCTTCTTCCTCACCAGTTTGCCATTCCAGAGTTCTCCAACATCCACCTCTTTTTGTGGGGTCTTATGCTGCAGGATTGCCTCTTGTTTTTTTCTTGTTTTTTCTCTCTCTCTCTCCAGCCTGAATTTACTTATAGCATTGTAGGTAGTTTTAAAAGGTTGGGAAAATGAAGCCTCACAATATTATTTAGAGATATAGAATATCTTTCACGCTGCATTGCATTGCTTAATGTAAGTCAAAATACATTTAGAACAAAGGAAAGTATTGTTAGTAACCCTACTTAGTGGCTCTCTTTTAGTCAAAAGTACTTATATTTAATATGTTAGACCTCTTAAATAATAGTATTTAAAAATTAGCCTTAAATTATTTTTAGGTTGTTCCTTACTTAATTTAATTTGTTTGTTTTTCTCCCCATTATCAGAGTAGTGGTTCAGCCACCTTCCAAATCCTTTCACTATTTACTTTTTTACTATTTGGACCTATTTCACTACACATTATTAAATAATGATGATTGAAAGTGCTTGTAGTATTCAAAATATAGGCATATGAAGGTTTTCTAGAAGAATAGAAGGATAATATGGGCATTTTTGGTTTCACTTTTAATATTTGCTGGCTTCTAAGAGCTCTTCTGAGAATGTTAAATATTTTGTTAGCTTGTTTGTCTGCTGTAAAACATTGGCTTGATCTCTACAGGGTTGAAGCTAGAGCTTGCCCCATTGATTCTTACCTATTGCCTTACAGCGGGCCCACAAATATCTTCCAGTGATCTTAAAATCTGGCAATTTAAATATATCTTTTGCCATTTCCTGAATGAAGTCCTCTCTGACAGAAGGAGTGTAAATATATGAAGATGGCATACTTCTTCTGAAAGTCACTACCTTTATTCTGGCCATAATTGGAAACTGATATTTTCTATCCTTAACAATTATGATCTTCAGATGAAATACTAATTTTTTGAAGAAGGAAAGGATACATGTTTCTGATAAAATACAGTAAAACCTTTTTGGGTTTCACTCATATAAATCAAGTAAATCTCTCAATTGCTTTTCATTAAAAACAAATGTACATTTTTTTTCATAATCAAGATATATATATATATTTTCAAAGCATTAAGATATTAAGATGAAAAAGATTTTTAAGAAAATTCTGGACTAATATTTGTAAATTTCTTAGATAAAAATTGCTTTGGTTTGAAGAAGCATTATCTCTGTGAGTTTTCTTACCCCTTAATAATGGAGGATTTTAAAATTCTGTTTGAGGAGATTTTAGGTAAGTATTTTACACACTGAAATTGCTTAAGAAGACAATCTGGAGTCATTGTCTCTTAAAAGATAGGGGAAAATATCGCATCCAATGTGTCTTTACTTATGAACTCCGCTTTCTATCCAACTTTAGGAAAGTGATTTGTACAAGTAACAATAAAGACACTAGCATTTATCACTCCTATGTCAGACTATTCATTAGTTAAGCAAATCTCTTTGAGAATGCTCACTCTTTATTTCAAGGTTATGGAGGGCATGAAAAGTATAGCAGAAAATTTTGGAGAAAAAGAAAACATGAATAATGAAAATAATGTTTCTGGATTATGGAGTGTATTACCTGAACAAAGAAATCTTTTAAATCATAAGCAGAAAAAATATTTAATGAGATCTTTTCTTCAATAATTTAATAGGGGTTTGAGGTGAGGGGTTAAGGAATCTTAAATTGTATATTTCCTTGTGTTGCTATTTACTGGATAAATTAGCAGTTTGATGTTCCTTTATTTTTTTTTATTTTTTGTTAATCTCCACCTAAGGTTATTTTTCCTTTGATTTTTTTTTTTTAAGAGAATGGAAGAGAAGGAAAGAGACACACAGAGAGAAACATCAATTGGTTGCCTCCTGCATGGGGCACAGTGCAGGGAATTGAGCCTGCAACCAAGGTACATGTCCTTTACCAGAGGAATCTAATCAGAGATCCTTCAGTCCATGGACTGACACTTTATCCACTGAACCAAATTATGTAGGCCTTATGTTCTTTCAGATGTTTATTTCAGAAAGTTCCATGGGCCCTACAGAGGAGACAGTAGATTGTCAGAGTAAGAAAATTACAATCCAAATCTCTTCCATTTTCTAGATGGGAACACGGAGTTCCAGAGAGGATGTTTTAGAGTGTTTCAATGGGAATGTTGAGTGTTTTGCCCAAGGAAATGCAGGGATTTGGTGACATAAAACAGATTTCCTGACTCTTGCCCTAGGTTCTTTCTGTGGCCCTCACTTTTCCCTGGCATTTGGGAGCTTATCTGGTTAGCAGACCCAACCTCTCCTCTCTGGCCAGGCTGTCCTGGCTGTGCAATTCCTCAAGCATCTAAAAACACACCTACAACACTGTTTTAGGAGAATGAGGGCTATGAGAGGCCATCATAGGACTTACGTATTCTATTCCTACCCATAGAGGGTCTGTGACCAAGAAGGATTTGAAGACGGGGCTTGCTCTGGTAAATGAGAAGGTATCTCTGCTCTTCAGGATATATAGATTAGTAGGGGAGACAAGTATGGGGAGATAAATATTGTTACAGTGTTAAACTGTCAGTGTCTTTATTTTACATATGAAAAATCTATCCACAAAATGGTGAAATGACTTGCCCAAGGCCATACAATTATTAAGTGGCAGAGCCTGTATTGAAATCCATCAAACTGAGTGTGTAGTTCTTTTATTGTTATATGAGAAGATACTTTCAAGTAATTAAGATGGAGATGTTCAAAAAGAAATACAAATGTCTAAAAATAATACATTTGTGGAGTGTCCCTACAAAAATTTCACAAGTCCTTAGTCTTGTACAATGACAAAAAATCTTAACATTTGACCCATTACTTGACATATGCTGTAGAATTGGGCAAAGCTTAAAATTATGGCATTTTCCTCATATGGATTGATCAGGAACTAGCATTTTCTGGAGGAAAAGTGCATTATTTTAAAAAGACTGCTTTGTTTCAATTAAATGATAGTTTTGCCTATTATAAAAATTATATATAATAAAATACACATAGCCTTTAAAAACATAAGAATAAAAAAATCCCCCCAGTTTTATGTTGCTAATTTGGGTCAGAAAAGAGCATAATATTTACTCATGTATATTTTATAGATTAAAAATATTCCAAAATCTATAATTTATCATTTGAGCCATTTGATTTTTAAAATTATTGAGTATGATATATATGAGTACATTTGAGTGTTCTCTTAATGTTTATGGTTTAAAAGGGAGAGGATGGTGAGGGAGTCCTAGAAATATCAGATATTTCTGCTGTTTTCCCGAGAATCAGTCAAGTAGAACCAAAGCATTTTCATAGTCATAACTATATGTATGTTATCCATTTCTCAAATAGGAGTGCTAATGCTGTGATTCATCAAAACAAAAGAAATATATTTGACCAATAAACATCTCAGAGAACAGATCATGAAATAAATTATAGGAATGAAGAGAAAATTTTATACAACTTAATACATTAAATCTATATTGTTTACTTATCAAATAGAAAAGAAAAACATCCTACACCCGTACCATACAGAAAACCACTTAATGTTGTTGCATAGATCAGTCAGTATTAGAAATGATTATTAAGTGAACAGCCTTATAGACTACTTTCCTTTATCCAGGATATGGAAATGCTTTTTTTTTTTTTTAATTAAGCCCACTTTCACACTAAGCATGTATAATATTATTTTTATCAAGTACTTTTTAAAAAATAAAAATCAAGGTCATCTTTTTACTTTGAAGTTTATTGACTTTAGTAAGCAAAGTTTATGGTTTTTCATTTTTTTTTTATAGAAAAAGTAGCATCTCTTCAGAAATTTCTTATCTAGGTCCTTTGCTTGTTTTTATAGGGTTTTGTATGTTTTTATTAAAACATTGTTTTACATATTTTATATTAAGCAATAATTTGTCTATATATTTCATATAGTATATAGATTATATAGACTATTTTTACTATTATATTTTTTTCAGTTTTGTTATCCTTTTATTTTGACATTTATGCTTTAAAATTTATGTAATCAATTTTATTCCATTACGTTTATCTTTTTTAAAAATAAATCTTTATTGTTCAGTTTATTACAGATATTCCTCTTTCCCTCCCACTTAGCTCCCCTCTACCTGATTCCCCACACCCTACTTCATGCCCTTAGCCCCCCGCCACTGTCCTCATCCATAGGTGTAAGATTTTTGTCCAATCTCTTCCTGCACCACTCCCATCCCCTCCCCCCTGCAAATTGTCATTCTATTCCCTTTCTATGCCCCTAATTCTATTATATTCACTAGTTTATTCTGTTCATTGGATTTTTTTATTCACTTGATTTTTAGATTCACTTGTTGATAGGTATGGATTTGTTATCACTTTGTTGTTCATAATTTTTATCTTTACCTATTTCTTCTTCCTCTTCTTAAAGAATGCC